>JASANE010005858.1:0-20249 GCA_030248225.1 Trileptium ribeirensis | reverse complement strand
CTAAAGATAGATACCCGGATGGCCAATTTTCAAAAAATGTGCCCATTTTGACTATGGAGTCAATGTTGTCGGGTTGAGCGACTAATGAAAATGCACAAAAATACTGAATTTGTGATAAAATAAAAATAACTGTGAAGATCCATCCATCCGGTGATGAGTTGTGATCTCCACAGACGGATCAAAAGAAGAAATGTTTGCCGCTGGCAAAGCTATAGGTAGGAACTGCTCTCGCTTCGCTCTCTCCGTTTCAATTATAATTAATATTTTATGAATTATATCAATAAAATAATGAATTTAATATATTTTAAATCTTGCTGAACTCGTGACAGGCATTGATTATCTGATTAAGCCGTTTTACTCATCTCGTTACCATCCAACTATACCAGCGAAATTATACCTTTGGTATAATTCTGTCTAGCCTTGCTATAGGGTGACCACTGTAACAAATGGAACATCCTTTTTGTATGCTGGTAGACGATATCGAGCTGACGAAGCTCATAGTTGATATCCAGCATGGGGAAAGGCGCCCCTCCAAGCTAAAGCTACCTAGCCCTGAGTCCACCACTCTCATTTTGCGTTGCCCCAGCTATTACAAAACTGGAACTGTAAATCACATTTTTATAGCCTGTTTTGAGACTATAATGTTCTATAACTTACCTTTTTAATATTTAGCAGTATTTATGTTTGCAGAAAGGCCTACCGGAAACGCATGATATGTAAACCCATTTGCTTTATTCTCAGATTACACATGCCAAGGTGTGTATCCTAAAAGGGAATGGATACTATAACTAAGTTATTTAAATTGCATTTTGTGTTGTAGAGGTTATATACGCGTAAACAGACATCTTGGAAGTTTGCTTATAGGTACCCGCCAACACAAGATTGCAGGAGTTGCTGTTGGCTGTAAAAAATTTCTGCCGAAGGAAGATCTTGCGAAGATCGATCGGACTCGCGAGGAACGTGCGTACGCTGCCCAAGCCGCGCAGGAAGCCGAGCTGGCTGCGATGTACAGCCGAATGGCAATGTCATATCAAGGCAGCCAAGTGCAAGGTCAAATTGCTCCGCCGGCTTCGCTGATGAACATGAGAGGTATTGGCGGGAGCTCTCCGGGTCGTGGAGCTGAATTTGGCTCGACTGGTGGATATGGGGATTACGGACATTTGAAAGCGCAGCCTGCGGCGACCGGAAAGGCACGGATTGGCAACGTAGATATGTTTGGTTAGTTTGTACTGAGTGTTGGTATAAATTAGCTTTATTTACGTTTTGTTGTCTTGGTGGTCGTTAGTGTGTTTCAGAAATCTCAGCGCTTCCATTGGTTATTGCTTCTGCCTGCGGAAGTCGAATATTGTGATGTTCGGTTACTCGTAGTGAACTTTTTCGAGCAGTTCCATGCAAAACACTAATAAAATAAACAATTTTCGGTGTAGTTGAGACGGAGCAAGCGAAGTTTCCCTAGGGGTAAATCGTGAAAATTTAATTGTCTAGCGCTGTCCCTTATAACTCATCTTCGGGTCGATGGATTTCGATAATTTTTTTGTCCGATTGCAAATGTGACGACGT
Organism: Trileptium ribeirensis; assembly: GCA_030248225.1. Lineage (NCBI taxonomy): Eukaryota > Metazoa > Nematoda > Enoplea > Enoplida > Thoracostomopsidae > Trileptium > Trileptium ribeirensis. The sequence continues at coordinate 18,689 of JASANE010005858.1, read as the reverse complement.
TAGTTCAGCTCGAACAGCGTTGGCCGTATCTTCAGGATCAAGATGGCTAAAGAACGGGTTCTTTGTCAAAGATGGCTATGCTGGTACCTGTGTTTTGTAGCCCATGTCTCACGACACATGCTTCAAAAGACGGAGATCACAAACAGAATCAGTTCTAGATCTACACCTTTTATGAACAGCTGTTTTTGTGGGAGCATTTTGTGGACCGATGTAGTCACGAACAGTGTTCGTTGACACATTATCATAATAAATTATCTATTTTTCAAATTTTGGCAAGTTATTGCATGTTTTACACCATACAATGAGTTTGTTCAGGTTATTAAGCACGCTGAATACGTTGCAATGTTCGTTTGCATTTACACTCGTTCGCTTTCGTTTTTATGCACTTGATTTGTCTGTGAGTGTACCTGTTTATGGAGTTAAACGGGTCTTCGGTTGGCAAACCAGCGTTCCAAAATGAAGCATGATTTCTTTTGTTTGGTTGGGTTGAGCGCAGGGCACCGAGAATGGCCTGTAATACAAGTTTTTTTGAAAGCTGAATACATTGATATGGTTATTTAGAGCCCAGCACGATACTTCATTACTTTAGAGGCTTTCATGACAGGATATATCCTGTATATCGACAACCAGGGTCGACAAACCAGATCGAGATATATCCTGTCTTCAGTTTTTCCATAATTGCTTTCAGGGCATTTAGAACGGTTGATTTGGTACATTAAATAAGATGGTATGGTCACCTGGAATCTTATTCAACTGCGCTATAATTTTAGGTGTTTTAAATTGTTTAAGGCCGACTGTCAGAGAATCCGTCTAACCAAAAGAATTTTGTCGTAGTCACTTATCTTATTATGCAATAAACTAATTATCGATCTTTCGATATACACAATAGGTGGTGTGCCTTGTTGTAGTTAAAAATTAGATCCACAAGCATGAATTATTTTATTACTGACTCAGGTTATTGCTTATTGGAGCTGACCGATCGGCTTATATCACAGGTGTGGAGATCCATCGGCTTAGGGAATCTTGGGGGCGTGGGTTTATAATTGAAATTTTTAGGAACTCGAGCTGTTTTGCCAATTTGCGATAACTTTTTTTACCAAAAACCCTATTTTAGCAAATTTCCCCTATAGAATTCAGCGCGCCGTCACCGCACGGGCGGGGTAGGGGTGGTGCGGAACCGTAGGGGAGGAGAATAGATTTGGCTTCCTCATAATCGACACCCTCGGCTTTATTATTTCACATGTGAACTGGATTGGGGTTTTATTGTATTACTCCATGAGTTGTGCGTTCTATAAACTTTCGGCCTTACTCAGTACGATCGAAGTATTGAATAGTGTTGAAAAAGAACGGCTTGAGTTTCACGATGGTGATTTACAATGGATTTTTGTTGAGAACAGCAATTTACGGGTTAGATGCGCCTGGCGATAAGTTATCTGTCCGAAGGTATTTGAGATGTAAGCTGTAAATGCCTTTGTATGCTCGCTTGTTTATAAGAACGTTATAGGCAGTGGTGGCGGTGGCGCGTATAAATTGGCGCCGGAGGAGCGCAAGTTCCTGGGTCTTTTGGAACAGGCCAACATTTCGCGCGAATTCATCAACGTTTTGGTTTCGGAGAACCTCATGAACCCGGACGTCCTTGCGGCTTTGACCACAACGGAGCTGTCGCACATTCCGATTAGCATTGGAGACAAGGCCCGGCTTCAGTTGGTTCTGATGTCGCTTGGCTACGGGCCTCGTTAGAAAGGAAAAGAAGCTAAATACCAGAAATTGTTAGAATGCTAAAATGAGTTTTAAAATTACAAGACTTATTATCTGAAGTTTCGCGAATACACGTATTTAATTATTATATAGCGTGTTTTCTTTTTTCAGTTTAGCATTGCGAAATGAAATCAATGTTGTGTTTCTATTTCGGTCGGTTCATTCTAAAATAAATATTGTCCTGTCATAGTTGCTTATGTTGTTTCAAAGTTGAAAGAGTGTTTGCGTGCTAATTTGCATAAAATTAAGCCACAGAACTCTACAATAAATGCTACTACTTCATTGGCTAACATTCACTTTCTGATTTTGACGTAGTTTGATTTAAAAAAATCTGGTGTTCGTCGCAATCGCGTTTGAATGAAACATTGTTTTCGACAAAGAAGTGTAGCCATTGACTGTTTCAAATAGAAATTTCTTACTATTAATTGTGTATTTGGAAGTTGGGATAGTTTTTGTTGCATTGGGTTATGTTCGTATGTAATTGTTTGGGGGATACTTTGCAGTAGCAGAAGGTTTGGCCATGCAATGACGCTTCAGCAACCGAGCGTTTTATTTATTGGCTTTTGCATATTATGCTGCACTTGATCGACATATAGTCCGGGTCCATATGCGGTGTGAATGAATACATGACAGCAAATATATATGATAGAACACCGACAGGCGCAATGTATCCCTGTATTGCAACATAGCCGCTCTAATTGTTTTGTTTTCGTTTGTTGTTGATTGTGTGTGTTTTTTGTAGTTGTGAACTCGTATTTTGTCCAGTGGTCGCCTTGGAGACAATTGATCAATGTAATGCGCAATGGTTAGAATTTTGAATCGGCTTAGGGCCTATGGTTATATCTTAAAAGCAATAACTTTAGAAATTTGCCTACACGGTGAGAAGCAGGCTTGGCTTCTAAGGTTTTTCAATAAAACTTTTACACTGTGATATGACAATTTTGGAAATTTTTATTAGCTTTTTGAGATATAAGGAATCTTCTCACATTTTGCCAGACTCAAAAATTATTTGTATATTTTGCTACGTGCGGGTGCAAATTTGTGATATGAACGTATTAATATTGACGTGTAGTCTAAATTTTGACACATTTTCCAAAAATGATCGTGATGGCCTAACACATGCATTCGCGTTTTTACTTAAGCTGATACCTTTTTATTTCTTTCATTATAATTCAGTAAATTCCGAAAACAACTCGTTTCAGTGACGGAGCGGACAGTGACAACTGTTTCATAGTAGCCGCTGTCGCAACTTGGTCGTTTGAAAATAAAAATTGTGTTCGCTTGTTGAACCGACACTTCATACGCGTGCGTGAGTGCTGTATATAATTTTAAGTTAAAATGTATATTGTACTAGGGTCAGTTCTATGGTTGTGATTGTTTATTTAGTATTTAGTTGTTTGTTTTAGTTGGTTTATTTGTTGGTTTTGTGTGTTGTTGATTGGTTGTGTGTTTGTGTAGTTTTTGATGTTTTTTTGTTTAGCGTGTTGTTTTTTTATATAGTTTATTGGTTGGGTTGGTTTTAGGTTGATGTATAAATGTGTGGGCGCGTGTAGGTATTTTATAGGGGACCGGGCAGTTTGGGGTTTTACGAGAGGTATGTATGGGGTATTGGTTTATAATTGTTGATTGATGTAGTAAGAATATTGGGTTTGGTATAGTTGGTATGAATTGGGGAAGAGGTATGGTATGGGAATTATATATTAATGAGGAGGAGAGGAGGGGGCGGATTCGGCGGGTCGGAGGAAGTATGTGGGGGGGGGGTTCGGTGTGTTGGCTGGGCGGGTGGATCATATAGCGGGGGTGTGAGGGTTAGTGGGGCGGATGTGGTCGGGGTATTCGGGGTAGGGTCGGATTGGGTGCGGCGGGGAGGTTGGGATTGGTATAAGGGGGGAGAGGGGGGGTTAATTGGATATGGAATGGTAGGTTAGGTAGGATTATATAGTTAATTAGTGTTGTTAGAGAGAGGATTACTAGATCATATGTTGTATGTTAGGGTAGGTTTAGCAACGCTTCGTGTAATGAGGATCGGGTTAGCTGGAGGTGCGTCGCGGTAGTGTATGTAGGTTCGTGGGCGGGTATTGTGTGGAGGTTTAGCTAGTTTAATGTCGTAGTTGGTAGTCTAGTGGAGTTAGTGTGGGTCTATAGTGTAGATGGTGGGGGGGACTGTCGGGGTTGGTGTAGAGGGGTAGGGGAGGATATAGGTGGGGGGGGTTATGTAAATTATATATAGAGTGGGTGGTAGTAGTTTACAGATAAATAGAGGGTGGCGTTGTTCTTGCAGTTGTATAAGGGGGGGCGGTGTGCGTTGAGGTTGTGTGGGTGGACGGGGGGGGTTGTGGGGGGGTGGGTGTGGGGTGTTTGGGGGGGGGTGTGTTGGGGTGTTTGGGTGGGGGCTGGGTTTTGTTGTCTGTGGTATCGCGTGTTTGTTGTGTGTTTCGTTGTATATGAGTGTGGGAATATGAAATTGTGAGTGATATTCTATGTTATATGATTGAGTAGTGATAGTTATGTTAGGTAGAAGAGGGGGGTGAATCGAGGGGGGGCGACAGAGGGGAGAAAAGAGAGGGAGAAAAGGAGAGGAGAGAGAGAAGAGAGGATACAATGATAGGTACAGGTAAAGGCTAAAGGAAAAGGTGATATAGAGAAAATGATAGAGAGAAAAGGGTTGAAAGATGGGGGGGGTGAGTCGGGAGGGGGTAGATGATGTGGGAGAGGTTGAGGTTCATGGAGATGTGGGGTGGGTAGGAGGAGGGTGTTCGATAGATGATGGGATGATGGTGATGGAGGGAGTTGTGTGGTGGGTTAGGTTGGGTGAGATTGATAGTAGGGTAGAAGAGAAATGGGATAGAGGGAGAGAGGAGATTAATGTAGTAGAGGGATATATATAGAGAGAGAGTGGAGAGGGGGGGAGGTCGGGGCGGGGAGACTGGAGGGGGGGTGAAGATCTAGGGGGAAGACGGATAGGAGATGAGAGCAAAGGGTGAGAGAGAGATGATTAGAGGATAATATGGGGGTGTAGTTTATAATTGATAATTTTATATGGATATATGATATAGGATATAGGAAAGAGGGGGAGAAGGGAATAGTGCTAGCGTGGGTATGCAGCGGCAGGGAGCGAAGGGGGTAGGAGTAGTAGGTATACAAGAGATAATATAATAAAAAAAGGAGTATCAAAAGATAGAGTGGTGGAATGTGGGGGGTGAAGAATATAGAGGGGGTAGAGAAAGAGGTAAGAGAAGTAAAGGGGATGAGGATGAGAGTGCGTGTGGATGTCGTAGGTCGAGAATAGAAACGGGAGCAGTAGTATGTGGCTGGTAATCAGAGGAAAACAAAGGGGAGCGAAGAGTAGAGGAGGAAGGTAAAAAAGTGTAAATGGAGGGGGAGAAGGAGGATATAGTGGGTCTGGTGTAGGTATTAGGGTAGGGGGGGATCGGTGAGTTGTATAGATTGATGGTCTGGTTCAGGGGATATGGGGATAATAGTCCTGGTAGACGCGTAGTAGAAGGAAGAGGGTGGCGATCGAAGAAAAGTGGAGTCGCGGGCGGGGGGGTTGTAGCGTAAATAGAGAAAAGAAAGAGTAAGATAGGAGAAGAAAAAAAAAAAAAAAAGAAGGAGGCGGTAGATAGTGGTACGCGGGGGAGTAGAGAAATATAAAAGACGGGGTAGTCGGCTAAATATCTGTATATGGTGGGAGGGAGATTGTGGCATAATAGGGGAACGCCAGTTGGGGTAAGGGGAGAAAAATCAGACTTTTTTTTGAGGTAGGTAAGGGCGTAGGGAGGGGGCTAATGATAGGGAACATTTATTCTGTAGGGAGGTGAGTGCGAGTGAGTAGAGATGAGATGGTATAGTGTAAAAGTGGAGAATAGTGATAAGTTTTAAGATATAGTATACTAATATAAGTGGATGGGTAGAATTAAGGAGGGAGTGAAGTCAGATATTAAATTTATATCATATAGTAAAAGAGATTAGGTAGAGCGGTAGGGCGTTTGGTCAGTTTATAATAACTTCAGCGATAAGAATATAGGATATTAGCTAGTTAGCGGTGATAATAACTAATTGGGGGTATTGGGGGGATTGGAGCGATTAAGAGTATGAAGAAAAACGTGCGTATATAGACGGTATAAAAATAGAGAAAAAAGAGACAGAGATAAGAGAGTTCTAATAGTGCAATATGGAGGCGTAGTGGACATAGGGGGGGGAGGGAAAGGTAGGTAGGAGGTGTGTGTGTAGGGGAGCGTAAAGCAGAGTTAGCGGGGGTCTAGAAGAGGAGAGAGGGGGAAACCGTCAGTCTATTCTATGTGTCAGTCGTCGTAAAACTCACAAATTTAAAGATTATGTGTGTCGTCGTGTGTGTTTGTGGGTGTATGTGTATATATAAAAATATAAAAAAAAAAAAAAAAAGAAATAAATGAAAATATACAAAGAACACAAGAGAGAGAGAGAGAAGGGGCGGAGACAAGATAGATACAGAGAAAAGAAATAAGTACAGAAAAAAAAAAAAATAAAAAAAAAATATAATACATATACACACATACACACAAAACAGGAAAGAAAAGGACAAAGAGAAAGAAGAGGGGTAGAGAGAGAGGAGAGAAAGAAGAAAAAGGAAAGGGAGGAGAGGGGGGGAGGGGGTAAGGGGGGATTCGAGGGGCTGGGGAGGGCTCGGTGCAAATAGGAAAGAGGGATGAAAAATAGGGAACGAGAGAGAGGCAGAGGGGGGGTAAGGAACAGTGCGGGTGGGAACGGTGCTGGGATGGGATATAGCATGCGGGGCACGGGGGTCGGCGGTGGAGGCGGAGGGAAGCGCTGGCTAGCTGGGTAAGGGATGGAAGGGGGATGATACATGGTGAACGCAGAGGGTAAAGGGAGAGGGGTAGAGGGGCAGTAAAAGACGAAGAGAGAGAGGGGAAAGAGGTGGGAGGGTGGGCGGACGGGGAGGGGGGGAAGAGGGGGGCGGAAGACGGGGATGGCTGGAGGGCGAGAGGAGAGGGGGCAAGTGGGGACTGGGTAGGGGTGAGATGGGGTGATAGGTCTGTGCCGCTCGAGACGGGAAGCGGTATGGGAGGGCGGGGGACAGTAAGGGGAGGAAGGCGAAGGCGGAGGAGAAAGAGAATGCGATGAGGTCGGGGAGCGGAGGAGAGAGAAAATAGAGGGGGATTAGGGGGTAGGGAGTGGGCGGTGATATAAGGAGTAGGTAAAATGTAGAATAAGGGAGAGAATAAAGAAAAAAAAGAGATGTAGGAGAGGGAGGAGGAGCGGGAGGAGGGGACTGTAACGGAGGGCGAAAGAGTAAATAGGGATATGCGATAAATACGAGAATAAAATAGAAAGGAAAGAAGAAATAGGGGGGTTGGGGAGGGTGGGTAGACGGAGCTAAAAAATAAGAGATATAATAAAAAAGGGCGGATAGGAAGGATAGGGAAAAAGAAGAAAGCAGAATATAAGATAAATACAAATATAGTGTATATAATCTATAAAGGTAAACAGGCAGGGAAGAGGAACTAGGTAAGAGGTAGTAATGAGTAAAGTATGTGTACCATGAGACCATGATATCGGAAAAGCGGGACTGGGCTGGCTGAGAGCGCTGAAGAGCCAAAAAAGTAAAAAGACTCGGGAATGGGAAATCGAGCTAGGACGGTATATGGGAAGAGGCTGATTAGATAATGGAAAAAAGAAACAGTTACAATTAGTTTGGAAATTAGCAATTAAGCAGACGTAAAAGGTAGAAGAATATCTTAATGCATAGGGCTAAGGCCGACAGTCCGGAGTAATATATATAAGAAAAGGGGGAACAGGAGAAGTCGGGTCCTATCTGTGCAGCGGGCTAGTGTCTCGCTAGGGCGTGATAGTAAGGTGAACGGGGGGAGCGGGGGGTAGGGAGGGCAAATAAAGTAAAGGGTGAGAAAAGGGAAACATAAAAAAAAGGGTGTGACAGAGTAAAAGTGTAAAAAGAAAGAAAAAAAAAAGAATAGGGCCGGGGAAACAAAAAAAGGGCGTGTAGTGTGTCACATATGCGCCCTATTGAGAGAAGAATAAAAAAAAAAAAAGGGCGGGGAAAGAAGGACAATCCTAGCGGATCCAAATTGCACCACCACTCCATGCTGTGGAGCCCGGAGAATCCCGGCTTCCTCACCCCCGATGGACCGCTAGGTGGTCTAAGAGACGTGTTAGTCTAATGCATCATTCACAGAGAAGTGCGTGCATACATTGCACACCGTAAGCTATGGCAGCGACCGTGTTGTAAAAAACAATATTGTCATGGCATTATATTTAAATCATAAATCTATTTAAAACACCTGCATACGTAAGTGCCAGGATAGGTTCTTTCGATACCTAAAGCGTGACTAAATCTCCCATTCCTAACTTTATGAGAGTTCTGGCCAGTTCCCGGAATCTATCCTGACATGCACCAAACAATACACGTTACAATATAACAAGTACTATGCAGTTAATAGGTATGCGCACGTGGGTCGGGCACCGAAATCGCGTTGTCGAGAGGTGGAACTGTGAATGAAGTTCTAGCCAGTATCCGGGGCCAAGGGAACAGTTGTAACCAAAGTCCAAATCAATTAAGAACCCCGGCTAGGTAACCCTGTGTCTTATACAAGACTGGCAAGCCCTGAGAGTGAAACGACGTAACAGGAAAGGTTTGCGTTTGTTACGATTTTCGGCAACTGTACGTTCAAATTTCGTAGGATATTTCGGGCGAATATAGGGTATCTCCGACTCAAGGTCCCAAATGTCAATGGTCGAACTGTTCCATGTTTTGCTGTCGGACTTCCTAGGACAGTGGCGAATATAACTAGCACGTCTTCGGCACTCGAAGCCAGCGCATTGGTAGCCATAGGTGTTTCGGATTCTACCACTCCTACTTGGGACAGAACCGTTTCATTGTAGGCACGTCTTCGAGCTTCTAATACAGCCACATGTAGGACTATTGCAAAGTAATCCTAGGATCTGGGCCCGTCGGTAGAGTAAGAGTCCTCGATTGTTTTGTTACTGGGTATTCGTTGGTATCGCCTGTGCAATGGGATAATGCGAGTGGGAAACCGATGCTTACCGCGTAGATCAACGGAATAAGAGAACCATTGACATACAAATAAATCTTAGTTGGAGGTGAAGAGCGGCGTAACCTATAGAATAAAGGAATACACCAGGGACAGGGTCCATGGGACGCCTATGGACGACCCCTGTTCACACAAGGCCGTTCCTCTACGGAAAAAAATTGGACCACATTTTTGGGGTTACAGTTTCCGTTTCTGGCATAGCATTGCTCTTGTTTCTGTACGACGCGAGAAATTAGATAAATGCGGATCCTGGAAATCACCTGTCACCCGACCATAAGACCTGGACTAGGTCGAAATGAAAGTGCCCTACACTGCCTTAAGTGTTATATCCCGGTAACACCGCGATAAAGTTAAATAAAGGTTATATGTCATACGATTGGTCAGCCGCCGGAGCAGTCGTTGTTAACATCTAGTATAGAACCCGCCTCTATGGCGAAACATCAAGGGAGGATCGGTAGGCAAAATTGTTGGATCAAGAATGCATACTGGCCGGAGTTTCTGCATATCTGTCTGCCTTGTCCGTGCTTCGCTTTTAATATCGTGTTCGTCAGCTTACATTTGTTTGTGCTGTAATCGGCCCTATAACTGTTAACCATACACTGAATTGTACCATAATTTAATGCTTATGACTGCACACTGAGTTGTACCGTAATTCAACGCTTATGACCATGCACTGATTGACATCATGTTCGACTTGGGTATTTATAACCATGCACCCACTCGCATCATAGGTGGAGCATCATAACGTGTACCTTACTCCATCAACCCTGTGCATTTTAATTACCCATGCGAGCGCTTTAATACATTGGGCGTTCTCCTCATATAATCTTGCACAACGGTAGCACCGCGCGCTATATGAGGCGAATTCCGAAGCACTTCAGTACTGCTTCCGAATCCAAAGCTGAACATCGGTCGCTAAAATTGGAGATCGCGGAGACTACGTTTTCTGATGTCCCGTTAGATCAGGCCCGTTTTCGCTCCGGACCCCTTCTAGGAACGTAGACCGAAGTGACAGTGAAGTGACTACCGCGCCCCCTTGTTTTTGTTGCGATAGTCGGTCTGTCACGTTATTAATGATGTTTTGCTTCGACTGTATTGTCATTAACCCTTGTACCGTACATGACGTTGAAATAAAAGTTTGAAACAATCCCCAACTGTGTCCGGTGTTATTCCATTAGGAAGCGCAATATGTTCGTCCGTGTGGACGGGCCAATCCTACGTGCCACGGCTTGCGGGTGAGAATATCCCAAGCCCTGACGCGTACGGTTCGCCATTAATATCGTGCAGGAGTAATGAAGTTCTTACGAGAGGAATCCACTGAGTCATCACGAGGACCCGCTCATGCGAATGTCACGCTCAAGATACGGTTAAAATTTATTAGGCAGACACACAACTTAACGTAAATAATCACGACCAATAAACCATTAGCTAAAGCGACCGACGGTAAACTTCCAGGGCCTGTCCAAACCCTGTGGGGGCCACATAGGCTACAAACAGCTGAAGTGTTCGACAGTGACGTAATCGAGTTGAATCCAAAATTTACATTATAATCTTTAAACTATCACTCAGTTTCACTTTAAATTAAGACAGACTAATCAACTTCCGTGTGAGATTAGTATATATAGGGAATATTGGTTTGACATTACGACCTGCGAGCAGGTTTCGATGTCAACCTCCCTGGGGGACCTCAGTAATCATACCAGATACTAGACACGTGCACAACCAATCGGGCGGGGTCCGAACACACCTCGTGAAGCGCGCCTAAGACTGGCTAAGCTCTATAGCTTCTTGGGTCTGACAAAGGAAAGTGTCAAGATTGCAAAACTTATGGTCCACCCTCTAGGTTATGATACCCGGGGTCGTATGGGCATGGTATTAGGAAGTTGCGCCATGCAGCTGCGTACCGTTATTACACTTGCTAGGGGAAGAGTTTTGTTTTTGAAGTCAAATACGCCGTCATTTTATTGCGGAGTTATTGTGTGAGAAATAATATATCCAATCAGTAAGACGCCGCAACGTCAACAAGCATGCAAAAGCTGTATGCGATAGCAAGTGTTGTCCAGAATGAATGCACTGCGACAAAACAGAAAGCGATAGTCAAATACCAAGTATAGAAAAATAACAGATTTCCTGAGACAGATATTTACAATGATATAATGCGGGGTTCACTTTATGATATCCCCTTTTTTGGAATTTTTGTCCCACTGTAGTCGCGACCGTACCGTATAGACAGTCAAGGTGACACTCGTACTATACTTGAATATGGGGTGTCTACAGTGTGGTGTACACAGGTTCCAATCGTTGGGGACATTACAACGTGAGCTCCGCATAATTCAATTAAAGTTCACTAAAATGTTTTTCTGTAAACAATAACTGTTTCTGTTTTAGTATATCGGACGAGAATTAGCATAAAAAGTTTTAAATAGTGATAGAAACTTTAACCAACTGCTAAGCAGTGTCCACAATAAAGTAGAATTTAGCCTTTTGAGGGTAAAAATAATTATTAGCAACCGTGTTTGAAGTCGAAAATGTTGTTCTATTGAACTATCTCAAAAACAAGAGGCAGAATTAACCTTAAAAGACAGAACTTTTTAGAAATGAGAAATAGTGTGCCTTATAAATAAAGAGATAGAATTGTCACACAAAAACAAGAACTTGAACTGTCTTAAAATCGAGAAAACTGTCTTGAAAACTGGAGAAAGTACTATCTAAAAACGTGAGGCATAGCTATATAAGTGACATGTTTTCAGCAAGTAATTTCTAAAAACATATTCTATTAATTATACAAACTTCAATGTAATATCAGCTATTATAGGTCCACAGTTTCAAGCAGTGGATAACTCCACAAATGTTCCATAACATCCATGGTAGACAGGGGCTAGGGTTTTTGCTAAAAAATGGAATTGCTGAATTGTCATTAGCGTTGTTCGCTGAGCCGATCACCCGGCTTGATGAACCCGGTCGTCGAGAAAGAACGTCTTTTGGCAGTTTGTGCGCTGGAGGGCCACGATTGCATCGATCGCCCCAACAAATGCAAAATTCATGGTGCCCGGTAGGAGGCTTAGACCAGGGCGTTGTGAAATCGAGGATACATTTGTTGGCGTTGAATAGCTCAGAACAGTTGCCGCAAAAGTCGCGTTGAGGGAGCGAAGGAGGAACTGGGTAGCCGAAAAGATCTTGCCAACAGCCGCGATAGGTTACTTCAGCAGCGAAGCCTTCTAAAACAAATCGTTCAGGTTTATGTTACGTCCTAACAATATTGATTATAATGAAATTACTAAGAAATTTTTTGATTCCACTGGTCCTAAGACCTTTCGTTCACATATAAAATAATGACAATTCAATTTCAAGTTAATACCAAAATGAGATTGAATTTTGGTCTAAAAATACAGGTTTCTGACAACTTATTTCACGTAATGGGTCGAATTGGCATAAAATTATTAAAGACGACATGATACAACGTACCGTAATTAACTTAATTTAAATCGGACAAGCGATTTCCTAATAGAATTATATACATCACTGACTTTGACCGGAAACATTGGACCTGGATTTCGCTGTTGCGAGTCTCGTACACTGGCCACTGCGCTATATAGGACCTGATGCTCCGGTTCTTTATGGAACCTCGAACAGCGAACTAATAACGCACATGTGCAAACGCAGCCCGAACGATAAAATCAGCAATCAACTCGCCACACAGTGTATGCGGCGACAAACGCGTTAAGTTACGATCGAAACAGTTAGTGGCGATTCCATGGAAATTGGCGACTGACTTGAGTAATTTTAAAGTCATCATCAAATAAACATTTTCAGTCATGAAAATAATGATAAATCAAGTATTTGCGTTGGTAATGTTACAACTGTGGCGACAAAAGTTTAAGGCAACGTATTGTTTATTTATAAAGTGCGCATGATATTTTTGTTGATGTGTATGACACTTGACAGCTTCGGCATGCGAAGCATAGCTATCAATGGATTTCGCAGGGCATTTCGCTTTCTATCTTGCATTTGATGGGGGACAGTTCAGGTGTTCCCATTGCATGTCATGGGGACAAATGTTTTCCCATGAATTCGCCGCTGGAGGGACGTTTTCGCTCCATGATTTCGTGGCTTGAGTAACATTTTATTCCCGATTTCTCTATTTTGTGGGGGAGAAATACAGCCAGAATAATTGGCATCCCGCACGTAATCATCTGGGGGACATTATCGCTCCAAGAAACCCTTTGGGGATAAATGAACTGTCCGCTCCACGAAATGTAGTGGACGACGCGAAACACCCCGCGACTTAGTTTTAGCCTGGATATACTAAGCTGGCGAGTGTCATAATTATCGGCAACAATCATCAACTGTTGGTATCACTATTTGGATTTGACGCAGACGGGCGTAATTGAATGGTGTTTTTTCTACTCAAATTTGCGAAAAAGTGGCAATTGTTTCAAAATATAAACTCGTTGGTGGATACACGTAGAATGAGCTGCTGCTGTAAATTAGGGACCTGAAAAGACTTTGATTTCAGGCAAAGTGGAATACGATTATTTTCACCCATTTGCAGTCGCTCTATTCAACACTTACCTCTTTGTTTTAAGTCTGTAATAAGTTACCTGTGAGTGATAAAGATCAGACGTTGTCGGTGTGGTCGATTGACTGTTTCTATGCACTGAAGAAATCATATTAATATATATAAGACAGAAAATTCTTTAGAACAGTGTTAAATTGAAAATTCACTTTTGGTGTGCTGCTAAATTTTTATAACAGAACGACGCATAACTCCTGGAGGGTGTTTGTTCCAAAAGCCACTTGCACTGCAAGAATTTACACTTTCATCCTGAATTGGTGATGGAGAATCGCTAAATTAATCAAATTATGTGGTTGAACGGTCTGATCCTAGCGTTAGCTGTCGCGTATCCATATTGTTTCCGTCTGTGGACAAAAGCGTAGCACGCAAAGTATGAACTTTTGGCGCTACAGCCTTCGAGTCGCGTAGACCAACCTAAGCCCTTGTTTTCTAACTTTACCGAGAAGATGCTTTGGTCTGAAATATAAATATACAACGACTCACCTCGACTAAAGATGGGTCCTTGGACGTAGAAGCATGCGGTTGAGCACGGCAATGTTGGCATTTGAGCGACGTATGACGACTGACAACTGTCGTGGAATACGTCCGTAATAGAGGCCATATGACGTGCGCCTTGCAGGATTTCCGATGCGCATGTGAAGCATCTTCGCATCACGTCATCGTCGCTGTCAGCTGATGCCTTGGCAATGATTTCGATTGCTTTGCCTAAATGTTTAAATTTATATATAAGATTAATTTAAAATTGTATAAGATTATATATATTTAAAACCCATATGTATGTATATACATTATTTAATTTATGTGTACATATGCATATAAAGTTTCTCATAGTACCGTGTCCTAGTGGGGTCACGATATTGTTGACCTGAGCGATACCGAGCAATGTTACTTAACTTCAAATGTGCACTGCATTCCTTCATTTTTGCCTCTTGTTGCATAGCCAGCCAGGAAACCCGGGCATTATAACGCGATATTCCAAGCTTGACCGTAACAGTAAAATTGCTGATTTGTACCGATTTTTAATCACTGAGGAATTGTGTGCAAATGAATTATCCTGTAGATGACAGGGACTCAGCAAGGAGCAAAGCGGAGCCCGTCGGTTTGGCATATTCCTTTACGAAATTTTGTCATGGATACTTTGTATTTGTCAAACATTTCAGACCATTTCCCATGACATTGCCTTCCCATCGCACGATCTGATGAACATCAAAAAATTTAACCCGGTCTGCCCGTAAACGATTTAAGCACGCTATTTTAGTTTTGAACAAATCTTGAAAGTTATTTATTCTAAAAGATGTCGACTCAGGATAACCCAGATATCTTAGTTTTAGTGATAAAATACCCGTTACTGCTGTTTGAATCCCTAACCATGGGTATATTTGGTGCTCGCATATTTTACCTCGCTGCGAAATCCCGTGTGGTATACACTACTTATAGTAGCCACAAATTTTGCCGTGTAGATAACTTTAAGCAGCGTCCTATTGATCGTTTTGTGAATCAAAGGACAGTCGTTAAATAGCAACGTAAACGACATTATCGAACACTCGTTTAGCCAAAATTTACTATGCCACATGTTTAACCCTTAATTTTTATAGTAGTCCGACAGCAACAAACTACGTTTGAATGTGTTATACTAATAAAATTCGGCCAATACTGAATGGATGCGCGCGTGTTGCTGTAGCCTTAACGATCCGAGCAATAACAAGAAGATAGCTCAATGGTTAGTAAACGCGACCTTCACTCGAGCGTTAAGGTTTCGATGCCTCGTCACGACCGAAAATTGTTCATCGTTAATGGAAATGTAAATTAATTCAGGATGCATATCAATGGTTAAAACACACAATGTGAGATCTACTGTTGACTTAGGTATTTTTTGTATCTTAGATCGCCATTCTTCATGCGCTAATGATTGGAAGGAAAACGGGCTGTATACCACTTTATTAATGTCTGCTATGACCCAGAGTAGACCGGGCGACAATTACTGTGGTCCTGCGGAACCACTTCAGTGGCATTTTTTCGGGATAACATGCTCGCATTATGGTTTTAATCAAAATTTAATCGACTGCTCCGCTAACCCTTTCATGCCCAACTCTGCCAATTGGCATCAGCGCGTATTGCAGCGAGTTGTGCTAACTAAGTACGTCGCATTACCCGTATGTTTGCATGTGCGTTTATACTCTCACCTTACGAAGTTCCTTAAGGAACTGAATATCACCTCCCAAATGGCTCTGTGTTTTGCGTGATATGTTCTCTGCAATGCGTCGGAGTTCGATCCGCGGAGAAGGGAATTGCGACAAATATCTTCGCTCAAATTATAGAGGCATCTCGCTGCTAAAAATTGCCTTCGAAATCATGGAGGCCATAACAGCGGATCGGTTGAAACATCATCGCAAGAGGCACATCCGGAAAGAGCACTGCAGATTTCGGCCAGGCCGTAGTACTGCAAATCAGATACGTTGCCTCCCCGTTCTCCTCGAAACATTGCATGAATTCCGAAGACTGATTGAAATCACATGCTATATATTTGCGCAGGTCATGTCACTGATGGAACCGGGTCACTGGTCCTGGAGCCAGTCCAGTCTACATCTGTGATCTGCTCACTGTGATTCGGCCTTTATTTAGAAGTCTAAAGCACCCGTCGCTATACCTTTGTCAATCCATAAACAGAAAGGAGTCTTCTGCTGTTTTCTTCGCATGCTTCTCTACTGTGTAAGAACGCAAGCGATGCAGTGCTGCTTCGCCAACCACTGCGGCTACTATTGCTTCTAGATTTGGCAACCAGAAGGTGGGTGATTGGCTGCGGCGAGGGCCCGTCCGTCAACGAGAATTTTACAACCCAGGAGGTGCAGTATGTGTTCTTTTTCACGTGCTTTTCACATAAGAATAACGGCTTGCCGAGCAGTGGGTTTCGTTTGACTTTTAGCACTTTTCAAAACTCCTTTTTTTGCGACTGCGCATAGCATTAATACCCCGTCAGCTTTGGAAGACGGCCTTGTCACCGGGTCATCACCTTCGTCGGGTCGCAAAATGCTTACCCAGTTATCATATATTTATGTGGATATGAGGAGCTTGTTTGATTCGATCAATTTGATAGAAGAGTCACATCCGTTCCGTCAAATTAAGTTCAACTCTCATTTGTTCGGAATTTATGTTTGCAAGGCCCTAGCGTCACAGATACAGCTAATAGCATCGTTCTTACCATGGCTGTTGCCGCAACAAATTGCCGCTGAAAGCAATGCAAAAATCCACGTAGCACTGAGATCAATGACGATTAAGCGTCTCACGAATTCCTGCGATGCCCCGATCATGAATTTTAGCGTTGACTATTCGTAGTTGAGTTCATGTGAGCTGATGACTGTTTTTCAATTAAGCATCAATGGACTGTCCAGCGTGTTTGCAGCCCAGCTGGTTATCAGCCAGAACACTCCATGTTGGTTGAATATTACTGTTTGGGACATTTTCAAATAAATACAATATAAATATGTAAGGAATTTAATGTTCCCTAAGGCAGAAGCTAACCGTACACCTGATGTTTTAAATGATGATATGGCAAGGACCGCACATTTTTTACAATATTTAATTAGCGTTCATATCACAAATTTACCAGAATGAACTTTCTGCCAAAAATGGGGCGTATATATTTAATTGCAGAGTAGCTACAATTTTCAAAGGCGCAGTTCCGTTAGTTAACTCCATTTTATTAAGATTTCACGATGAATCCTTGAAGAATAGCGTGATACTCATGTCAAACTGCATTATGTTTCCCCATCATCATTCACCTTAAGATGTGTGCGGCAAGGCTGGATTTTGTCACAGTCTATTGCAACACTAAAGCGAAGCTTGGCCAGCCGGTATTAGACATTATGCGATTTTTGGGCTGATTTAGGCGCCACAAATATATATTAGCTAATAGTAACGCTGGCTAAAAGTGTCACAAGGGCCGGAATCCGCAATAAAAGCCAGAAAGACATGACGGCAATATAAAATAGTGAAACAATATAATTGGTGATACAAATTTCTGTATATTCGTAAAACGTTTTTGCACTAACAGTGTAGTGCAGTTTTCCAGCAACAAGCAAGGTGCTTTATTTAGCTTTTAGAGGGTGCCTAAACAAAAATTTTGAAAATAGTGATATTTACCTACCTATTGTACTTGTATTTACGCGACCTACTTTAAGTAATACTAGCCTTTGCTAGATATTTTTCGTAACATAATCTGCTAAAAGGAACGCAATAAATATATTCTCAGTAACTCGTCCCGGATTTCAAACTGCGACAATTACCCGGTCCCGGCTAATAAGTGCTAGCATAGCTTGGGTATTTACTTTATTTATGATAGGCCAGATTTCGCCGTGTGAAGATGCACTTGGGTCGGAATGGACCCTTTGACTGAATTCGGCCCAAACTGCACACATCGTAAGACGACCGATGCTTATACGTTATGGGATGACACGATCACTTTTTCTTTTAGTTGTCTCAATTTTTGGTTTCTCTAGCTTTGGTTCTGTCCTTGTCAACCCAAATTAGGTCCGCTGTTAGAAGAAAAAATAAAAACTTTTTCAAGGATTCAGCATGAAGTCTTGGCTTAATGTGATCGGCCCGAAAGCATAAGCAGCAAAATTTTAGCTATAAACCTCTAAGGCCTTAGCTATTAAATTAGTTTGATTTACACACCGTTTCAATGTCTCTAAATGCAGTGTTCCATATTTAAGTAGGATTCCGCGGCTTTGGTTTCGTTATTTAACTAACACACATACTGGTACCAACTTAAAGGCTTCTTAACATCCTAGGTCCAACAGCGCCCAAAAGAGGGGTGTCCTAGTTATTGTTGACCAACGTGAAAATATGAAAGTTGTAACAAAATGAACTTTTGAAGAGCAAGCGACTTCCCGTTGCTGGTTTTGCAAACAGGACGGCAGTATTAAGTACCGAGCCTTCTAGGGATTGGAGTAATATAAATATTCGGGCGGTAGTACAAAAGTAACCTGCAACACTATCGGCAAATTATTCGTGTGATGACCGCCAAGTGCTAGACTCAACAAAAACTATATCCAGTCAAAACAATATGAAATAAGAGAATAGAAGATCATACAACGTAATTGGAAAAATAAAATACACTGATGAAATTAATCAGATGATGCCAATCAGTGCAACAAGATTTAGACATACAGTCAGTAATGACAGTATCAGAACTAACCAGTAGGCTAAGGGAATGCCAATGGTGTAACTATGAAACCCTCCCTATTAGTATACGAACTGAACGAAGTAGATAAACGTATTGCTAT
>JASANE010005857.1:0-20880 GCA_030248225.1 Trileptium ribeirensis | reverse complement strand
ATGGTAGCCGTTCAGTTACGTATTGCTCAATACATACACAAGCTGAGATCTTCGTGAAATTAAATTAACACAAGTTGTAGCGATAATTAGATCAATTAAAGTCAAGAACAGTGAAACCTTCAGTCAAACATATTCAAATTGTTCCAATTTGCATGAAATAAACAGCAAAAATTTATTTGATTATGGTGTGTCCGCGCTTACTTAATGATAAATTGTAACTGTTTTGCTCTTTTACAAGCGGTAAACTGTCTAAGCACAGCTGCAGCAAGGTATATTTTGAAATTAGTTTGAATCCAAGTCAAAGAAATTATTTACAGATTAAACCCAATGTATCAGTAATTCGGCTCGATGCAATAAACACATATATCAATTAAATTTATATTTTTAAATGTATTTCAGGCCAAGGTTGAAGATGCGGATGAATCGAATATCGAAACTGCTTTAGAATCTGCTTTAAATTAAAAAATAACAAAATATCATAATTTTCGATTAGTTTAAAACTTTTGCTGGGAAAACGTTGCTTCTTATTTAACTTATTTTTTAGTTTATGTTGCTTAATTGTGGTAGTAGCAACATGCACAGAGTAGTTAGCATACATGGACACCGACAAACAGAGCCCTTAGCATGGACAAAAACAGAAGATTGAATAGTGTGGACTCGGTCAAATGGAGTAGTTAACATGAGCGCAGACAAATAAAGTAGTTTGCATGAGAGCAGAAAATAGATCAGTTAGCATAGCCCACGACACCTTTAGGGTTTACAAAAGAACAGCATTGTGTAAGTGGTTACTAATAGGCTTAGTATAAGCATCATATAAATATCTCAGCTTGAGCTAAGGCTTAGTTCATCGAGAGATGCACAGCATGGATGTCACTTTATGACAAACAAGGTAGTCTGCATGAGCGCAGACAAATACAGTGGCTTGCATAAATACATGTAATTTCCATCAATGGTGTATAGCAATTATGTATACCTGAAAATTCGACAATGACGTATTTTGTCTTTTTTCGTAATTTATTCAAATATGTTTTACGAGTCTAGCCATGTTCTCTTCATATTAATTAACCTATGAGAAAAATAGCGCCACAATAACTACTACACCACGCACTTCGAGCGTCGAGACCATGTATCGACTATCAGCAAAACTGTTTGAAAATGTATGAATTCATGTTATATATAATGTAAATTGCCCTAAGATGTAGTTTCTCATTAAGACGGGGAACCGAAATTTGGACCAATAAATACATGACCAAGCGTTAGAACCACAGGCACTTATTACGATCCAAAGTACTTGAAATTTAAGTTTGAAAAGATGTTTTACTGTGTCGCTGCTTGGCAACGAGGAATGTAGATTAAAGGCTTATATCACTATCTTATACTGGGAAACTAAAATTAGTCACATCCGTGAATTAGTTCCGGAGTTAAGGTTGTTTCAATGAAATAAGCAAAGTAAGACACATATTTTACAAGATAAAGCTGCAAAAATAAGGGTTTTTTAGAAACAATATGGCGAGCTAGGAATCTAATTCTGAAAGCCGCACTGGTTAACATCAAGATGAAGATTTCCTCAAAGACCGCTGAAATTTTGGACTCTATTTGTCTAGCTGCTGTCGAGGATTGAGGATATAATAATTTAATGTTGTAAGGCACAACTACCTAGACGGTAATTAGGGAAACGATGTTTACCCATGTACATATACATTTCTATATTGTACCTAATAAACAGTATGCCTAGTTAAAAGATTTCGTAGTTAATAGTGATGGCCACGAGTGGTCTTTTAAAGCATTGGTCAACACTAAACTCAAGCCTAGCTATGCTCAAGAAAACAGATCCTGTGCAAATTGGGACGCACAGCTGAAAATTAGAGTCAAAAAAACTGCAACAATTTATGGGGAAGAATGGCTTTACTCCGGTCAAAACTGATCGTGCTATTTTGTCTCCAGAAGTAATTGAAGTGCATCAAAAATGCTTTAGCTTGAACTAAATTAATATTTTTATAGTATTTTGTATAATTTTGGTTGTTGTTTAATGTTAACGCTTTTGTCACAGCCGTCAGGTTGTGTTATCGTTTTCGGTTTTTCTCAAACTCTGCATCACTAAACCTGATATACAGGGCTATTTTTAACCCGCTATATAAATTCAGCATAACATTATTGTTATTATACTAGGATGGGTCAAAATTTTAGTCACGGACGTTGTCGTCGAAGCGCCCATTAAAAAAGGTGACCGACCTGCGTTGCGAGACTAGGGGTAAATTCCGCTACGCCATTCTGTGCGTGAAAGGTTGTCCTCAATTGGATCATAAAGTAAGAAACGCACACTTGCAAAACAGGTACTACATGATTTTGTAATAGGTACATGTAATGCATTATAGCTATATATTATATAACGTATTATATTATCTAATCATCAAAATATAGAAGCTTGAACAAAAACAAATAGTTGAACTAATGGTCGAATGGTATGGTCGTCGTTTTGTTGCCTATTGGTATTCCAGTTATCCCTCAGTCTATCCTTGGCGTTTTGTACTTTTTTCTCGAAAGTTTACGGGAAAGAAACAAGGGCGCTGCCTTACAGGATCGTATATATAACTTGAAAGATATCAGTTTTTATCGCAGGATACCTGTATGCCTCATTTTTCAACGAGCCTACAGTAGGTATAAGTGTAGTATAACAGTATAACCTGCTGTGACCAATTTCTCTTAAGAAAAACAAGAGTCCATTCGTTCCATATGTTTTAAAGAAATTACTCTCCCAAAGCTAAGCTTGTTATTCCTGTGACCCCGGTGCACTACGTATATATTAGAATAAACAAGCCTGTTTGAATGTAGGTATGGAAACATATGCGACTACACAACTTATCTATCTGGAATCCCAACGCAGCCTATGGATAAAATCCAGTATCACCCAAACGCATGCCGTCCGAGGTTATTTGATACTGTTGCGAAATTTATTGGTAATTGCTAATAATTTATTGCTAAGTCCAGTACATAATGAAAATAACTAACAATTGAGATGTCATAATGACACATTTGCACGTGCAATGCGAAGCGACGTACTAAACCGAGTTCATCGTGCAGCGTGCGCTTGCACGTATGTTGTTTGCTCGCGTTGTGAGGTTTCTTAAGGAACCGTGCAAGAGCTCCCAAATGGCGTAGTGGCGAACATACGAGTTCGCATCAAAACTATCCAGGTTCAGTCGGTGTCGCAACAGTTATGACATACGCATTAGTTTGAGACGGAAATTGTTAAAACCTAGCTAAGTTGTTAATAATGACGCTTCGAATTTCCGAGAAATTTTAAAAGCTATATTTCCACACATAGTAGCCGAACCAAAGTTTATGATAATTTATAATTCAAGTCATCGTCAAAACGCATGGTATCATACAGTGGGCCCTTCGTAGAATATCACCGGTGGATTTTTCCACTGATGCGAAAATAAATATTTTCATATCGATTTCATTGCCGTTTTACCAAGTTTCGGTGCTGATTTGTGTCATTTAACGTATTTTTGAGCTAATGTAAGCTATGACTATCGAATTCACGAAAGGTTTATCCAAAAATCATATGCACCTCATCTTTTCACTTCTTACATTACAGTTGACGCGTTTTTGTTCCTGATATAAATTACAACTGTCCTACAACTGTCATATTAGCTTCCAAAATTAAATATTTACCACAACTTTTTGAGCATTCACGTATATTTCGCACCCGGTATCATTTACGTACTCGGTTATCATCGCATCGATATTGATTTGTTTAAGTCATCGACACCTAACCTAAATTTTTTAAAATCTTTCTGTCTGAAATTTTATTCTCACTTAAAATTCTGACAAATATTTTTTGAGTCGGTTATAAACGTCGACAACACACGTTCATCTGTAGTTTAAAACAAAATTTAAGGGAAGTATCGTGCATTTTTATCTCAAAGATTTAATTAAATAATGTGACTTAAGGTTATAGGGAACTAAATATAATTGTGGCGGCATGCTAGGAATTCCAGAAGCTTTTGTATAACTTTTACCTAAAAAGATATAAAGTATGTGTGATAGTAAAGCTATGTATTGCTATTTGTTCGCTATTTTTGTGTTGCTATAGTAAAAAGTGTCGTAAATTTTACGTCGCAACGTTGTTTAAAATGTTTTTTAATTCAATTCTAGTTTGTCTAGCTTGTTTAGTCTCGTCGACACTAAAGTTTTACGTGTATATCTCAAATATCTTTTGTATTTTTAGTACTCCAGAACTAAAAGTCATATATATTTTCCTCTTTTTAAATATTTAATATTAAAACCAAACGTTGTATCTGTAAATACTCGAACGCTTTTAAAATTGTGTTTCCAATGTTATGTTTATACATTGAAAAAAACATGTAAAACTAAAATATTTTTAGCAAAATCTTGCACTTTATCATATCTAAGGCAAAGCTGACCACTTACATCCATAAGTTTAAAAGAAGCAATCGTATGAGCCAGTGGATATTGCTTTGACAACTGCGTAATTTGAACTATGAAACTTAAATATTTGATCAGTACAAACGAAATATATTATAACTTACTTTTGGCACTCTGATCAATACGTAAAATAATTATTTTTCTTATAAGTTTGAAATGCCAGTACTCCGAGTTCAAAATTTACAAATGAAATGCATTTGTCTGCCCACTGTTAAAATAAACTCAACTAAAATCTACACTGCGGTTTACGGACATTATTTAAAAATAATGTCTCGCGACATTTGGTAGTATAAAAAATCTACGAGTGATTCGAACTCAGACCTATAACTTGCTATATTAGTGCACTACCGCTACACTACATGTTTAGATCGACTCGGTTAATATCTGCGTTGTGTGCAGTAGCCTAGCGAGGTGTTACATCATTTTTTCTAACTTCTCGGAGCGAACGAGTTTTGATTTCCGGGTAGCCTAAAATGGTTTATTGCAGTGCAACACGTTAAGTTCACTAAATTAAAAGATCTATGGGTGACAATTTACAACTAACTAGCACGCAACCGGCGATCAGGTCAGTTAATATATTATATATATTACGCTATGTACGTCATCGTATTGAAGCGCAATAGCTAATATGTATTTCCAGTAAGCTATAAAAAATTTACTAATGCAACAGATTGTGATTATAGTGAAATCCCCTAGGAGGAATCAAAGCAATCACTACATTCTACATATCTTACATTCAACTATTCATCATTTTTACTATATCCACATTTCGCTATAAGAGGCGGTATTGTATACAATTTTCCCGAGACCAATAGAAATTTTATGGTAATACGATTTTCATGTGTATTTCGAGTTAGCTACTTAGATTTTACTAATGCATCACATTGTGATTATAGTGAAATCCCCTTGGACGAATCAAAGCATTCATTATATTCGACATACCCTACATCCAACGATTCATCATTTTTACTATATCCACATTTCGCTATAACAGGCGCTATTATAGACAGTTTTCATAAGACCAATAGAAATTTTACGGTGATATCGTCAAAATTACTCTCCATTATATTTCTAACGAGAGTGTGCCTTTATTTTTGGAGATAAATCGCGTTATCTTGAGTAAACCATCGTCACCGAATTACCACTAAATGTTTCTCATCAATTGCCAACTGAAGCACTAATCAAACGATACAACTGACCACTGGAAATAGTTGAACGCAATAGGCTGGACAAAGCGAAACTTTTTCATTTATTTGGTCATGTTTAACTAAAAACACGCAAGTTGCCAAGTATATTTGCACTTTGTTGAAACTGTGATATCGCACTGCGCTTTAATACGTTTCAGTTACATAAAAATCTTCTGAGTCTGAAATTGCGGTTCATCACAAACACAAAGTTTTACTAAAATAGTAAAGCTGACATTTGTACATAATTAACAAATTCAATTTTGGTTGGACATGAAAACACACACAATGCATATTTATTATGTAACTACAAAAAATTTTTTCTTATTGTGTGTCTTAGTTATATACTATATAGCATTTATTGCAGTTTGCGGTCGCCGTTCCAATCTGTAAGTATCGCTGCGTTTGAAAACAAAGTATATGCAATATATTATGTAACTAAATATATTATATATAATAGAGGCCACATGGCTACGCCAATGATTTGGACCACTTTAGCTATATATTCCCCTAAAGGTCCACAACCCCACGCAAGCTCGCGCCGAAGACGCACAGAATCTTCAGTAATTACCAGCAAAATAACCAAACCTTTTTTTGGGGAAAATGGGGAAAATTTTAACGAAAAATAGAGGAAGCCAGGAAAAATGTTGTATCCGCTGGTCTACATTATTAAGCTCCGCACAAACGAAGCACCTTGGGCACCTACATTGTATAAGTATAAATCGCAAATAATTATACTTTGCAGAACATAAAATAAATGCATAATCGCCACAGGTGGCGAATTTTAGACTACATTGCAGATTTGACGTGAATTTCAATGCCATTTGAATAAAATACATTTTGCACGAAATTCATTAAATATAATGACAAAAACCAATGATAACGTTTGCTATTTTAACCTGTGTCATTAATAGTTGGCGTTTCGTAGGTGGGATAAAGCAATGCGATTTAGCACAGTGGCGTCCCCAGCGGGGAGGCGGGCTACGGGGTATTGGGGCAACATGGGAACGCACCCCTCCCTTCCCCAAAATTTCCAAGAGAGGGCTAGAATTTTGCGTAATTTTTTTGCAATCTTGCACAATTTTTCGAGGGCGAGCGAAATTTGTTGCTGGACCTCAAAGGGAAATATGACGTAGGGAAGCCCGACCGTCAGGGGGTAACACATACCTCACTCTAGACCCCGTTGCTCCATTGTACCTAGCCCCGTCAGTGAAACCGTGACGGCACACTAAATTAGCCTAGACATTCGTTTAAACGTTGCACTACTAATCTGGTTTTACAATGCATACTAGCGTAAGAACTACTATTAATTAAGATAGCGTATTGCAAATTAATCGCAGTCGTACACTATATTTCCCTAAGCAAGACGCTGGCCTAAACGCGTCAGTTTCATTTCACCGCCATGGAGTTCGTTTCTTCTAGTAAA
Source organism: Trileptium ribeirensis (assembly GCA_030248225.1). NCBI lineage: Eukaryota > Metazoa > Nematoda > Enoplea > Enoplida > Thoracostomopsidae > Trileptium > Trileptium ribeirensis. The sequence continues at coordinate 13,818 of JASANE010005857.1, read as the reverse complement.
GCGTTACCACTTGTTGCGTCGAGTTATTAGCACTTGGTGTGCTATATCTAATAGCAGAAAGATATGTCGCCCTGCTACACTCCCTTCACATTACAGTCCGACAATTCGCCATTTTGTTTTTTATTTCTTCTGTTATTACCTTAAAATTAGTTTCCATAAAATATTGAAAGTGCAACAGTAAAAAATTACATGTATGCAACTAATTTTTTCACGAGCAGCAGTTTTTTTGCTATATGTGATAGAGAGCAGACATGTCGCCCTGATCGAATCCCTTCACATTAAAGTCCGGCACTTCGTCATGTTGTTTTTTCATTTCTTTACCTTAGATAAACTTATACTGTGCCAGGAGGAAAATTTATGAACATTACAAAAACACACATAATTCCATAAAAAAACATGACACCATCATTAGAAACCCGAGCCAAAGCCCAGTATGCTGCGAAACTTCATATTTTGTGTGCATAAATGTAATCTACCTGACTCCCGAGATTCAGGGATCAGTCTGTCGCTCGAGATCAAGCCCCGCCACAACGTCCTATCTTCAGCCTTTCTTATCAGTTCCCTAAAGGGATTCGGCTGCCATCGTCTCAGTGGTATGTCGACTCAAACTGCATATAGATCTTGCTGTACTGTCCTTTTCCAGGACTCAAGATACCTTGTTCGCTGCCGCTTCCACTCGTCATGTGATTGAGCTGAAAGGATTCGCCTAGGCAGGTGTTTACTAAACATGCATAATACGTGACCCAGTCACAGAACCCGGCGCCTTCGCAGAACAGATGCCAAGGGAACCATGTGACCGATGCTCATTCTCTAATCATCGTTTAAGATGCGGGTAAACCTTGTTACGTCCAATATTCAACCGCTGCTAAATTTTCGAAAGTGTTAAGTGCCTGTATGGCCGTCGATTTAACTGACCAGGTCTCGCACGCATACAACAAGATTGGTCTGATCGCGCTGTCTACATTTGCATTTTCGTCGCAATGCTGCCGCCACTATTCGACCATAATTGTTTTTCAACCCTTTAACGCAGCTCGTGCTTTAGAGATAAGACATTGTATTTCAGCGCAGGATTGGCCCCTGCCGATAATATGACTGCCCAGGTAGCAGAAACTGCTGACCAATTCCAACAAGTGTTGCTGCAGCAAGCTATAACCTTCGTCTTGCGTGAGTTGACTAACAGACCGACATTTGATGTTACTGTACTAAGCCGATCTAACATTGGGCTGAAGGTTCTCCATGATCTTAACCAAAAATGCTACGTTGTCTGTGTAATCCAAGTTCGTAATGACTTTTTCAGTCGACGAGAACACGACACCGTCATATATAACATTGCCGAACACCGCATTTCACCAGGAAGGCGTCGCTGTACTCATTATAGATAATGTACCTTGGAAAATGTTGTAGAGCACATCGATTTGATAACATTAAGCAACCTTGCGGGTAGGTACACCTGCGGCTACGATGTTGAATAGTGATGTTCGATCGGCGAAGTCGAATGACGCTTTGGAGTCAACAGAAGCCATAAAAGTGCGTCTCCGACGTTCATGGTTAGTTTCAAGAATCATTTTCAGACTGGAAATCTGGTCAACGCAGCCCTGTCCTGAGGGAACACCGGCCTGGTTCTCTTTGATCGTCATTTCCCGATGTGTCTTGATCCGGGTAAGAATAGGCGCCTCCAGTACCTTTAAATGGATTAGCAGCAACGACATACCTCTGTAATAGCTGTAAACTGAGCGGTCGCCTTTCTTCGGAAATGACAGAGTATAGATGTCTGCCATTCGACGGGAATTCTTTTTCGTTGCGAGATCGGATCACACATTAGAGCGCCAGTAGCTGTGATATTACTGTTTAAGTCGCGAATCGTGTCACAAGCGGTAACAGCACCAGTAAATTTGCGCATGATTTTGAGCAGGGACCTATGGTCATCTGCGCCGTTGGCACAAATCATGTCTTCAGCTACAGTTAGCCATTCAGCATTTTTGTCTGTGTTGAGGCCATAAGCTAAGCATTTCTTCAAAATCCAACGCCTCGCAGTCATGTTTATACTCAATAGCTGTAGTTTTCCAGGTAAAATCTATGTCCTCGTCACGGTCAGGAGAAAGGCTCTGGAAATTGTTGCATGGTCACTCCTGGAAAGCACTGCACACATCAGCATCGTTGTAGTAATGATCCCATGGCTGCTTCGAGTGGGCTCATCTACAAACCTAGTAAATAGTTTGATACACAAATGCGATAGTATTAGTACATGACAGGGGTTTATCAAATTGCCGCAGTACGAGCGGCTGCATTTCATCTAGGACCTCCACTTATGATCAATTTCCGTGTGATATAGTTGCAGCCACGTCAACTTGGGAATCCACCATGTTGCAAGGTGTCTATGCCAACGATGTTTAACATTGGAGCTTGCTAGAAAGAGCGAGGTGTGCTCAGCAGTGGAGAGCAGTTGAGAGCAATTATCGATTCTGTGACCACAACTGAACCGACCTAACTTCCTTTCTTCTCCAGCCTGCCTGGAGCCGAGTTGAGCATTGAAATCGCCAGCTGCGATCAGTATGTCCGAATTGCAGCGCTCAGACAAGCAGCATAGAACATCTTCATAAAACTGAACTTTGTCCTCAACAGCCGCATCATCCGTCGGGGCATAAAATCTTACTGCAGTCAGATTGACCGGCGAAGAGCGGAGTCGCAACATGCAATCTCGATCGCTCAGGGGCTTTTAATCAAGGACGCGGTCGCGTTTGTTTCTGCGGATGGCTATGCCGTCGCAACACTGTCATTTCTTTTGATTTTGTTCGTTCGCCGAGATATAAAACGAAACTGACAGTAGGGTTCGAAGGTGGCTGCATAACGATAGTTTTGCTATTGCGCAATCTAATCTCAGACAGACAAGCAAGATCGACATTCTTATTCAGAAGTGACTCGTCGAGGAGGTCTTTGTTGCCTTGTGAAAGTACGGATCTAGTACTCCACGAAGCTATTTTAGCTTGTATTTCATGTTAAGGCGTTTTGGCACTGTCCGCATATTTTACACGGTACCTGCAGCGCTAGAAGGCACACGCACATCCTTTACCCATGACACGGTAGCAGTATACGGAACAAATTCGTTGTGACTGTTCATGACTAAGAGCGATAGGTCACCGGGATCTAAACGCCTGCTGGGTCCCCATGTCCAGCAGGGTTTGTCTCAATCCGTGGCCGTCAATTTTCAGAACAGACGCCATTTCGGGTTTAATCGGCGGGACCCCTGGATATCAGGCAGACATTTCCATCGAACATCCGGGGTTAGGATCGCTAAATTCCTGGAAGACCTCCCACCATGGGATGACTTTTTATCATGGTTTGTCACCGACTATCCACCACTAACGCAGGCGATTCGGGCTCTTTGTTCGTGATTTATCAACAACTAGCTCCGGTACTGGCTATAGCCGCAGTGGAAAAGTCTTGCTAACTGCTTGACATCGAGGCGTTACTTGGCATTTTATAGGAAATAGATCTGAGTAACTCTATACCCACCAGGACCTCCCAATGATGCCCATGACACCTGTTTTAGCCGGTGTTCGCATACTTCCTCATGCTGAATGGTTATATTAAAAAGAGTTTACTGAGCAGACTCTGGATCGAGTACTCCTGGAGACGCTGGATCAAATCCAACCCGAGTCCGCATAAATGTAATAAAGCGAAACTTTGGGCAAATTGTCCTAAGAGTTTTATACGAAAACATTAGGAACATACGGAATTTAGCTGAAAATACATAATATGCCAGATTATGGGCGGTTAACGGTGCAATTAGGTCACAGGCGTTGGGTCTGGATAAAATAGACTGTCAACATCGAAATCAACATCAAATACAACTTTTTTTACCAAAATTCTTAGTTTTCGTGTATTGGGGCATGACGGCGTGATTATTATGTTATGTGAAAATTTTGTGCTATTGGTTACTATTATATGCGCGCAATTTAATTGCTAACCTTTTGTAATATAGCCACTTAATGGAAATACGTGGAGGATGTGGTGAAACTTAGGCTACGAACCTGTACATATGGCTAAGGCATGAACCATGCACCCTTTGTATATAGCACATAGTCGGCCCGCTTAGTGGATAAATGTATATAAGTAGGCATCGGAGTTCTCACCTTTTTCTATTGCAGTACCCCGTAGCGCTCGTTTCCTTTCTTTTTCTTTCATTCGTCTCAAGGCGACAGTAGTTGCCGACAGCATCACTATAGGCACATTGTTGTTTACAAATATAGAACTTTAATGAACAGAGTTAACAATATCTTCGAAGCGTCGGTATTTAGGGTACCTTGGTGTTTTGAATTTACCTGCTAGTCGTTTTTGGCAAACTTCGACGATCTATGTGTGCCTGGTAATGTTAAACAAAGTTAGTATTCCGAATTCCATCAGTTGTGTACGAAATGTGTAGCAAATAGTTAAGCTTTACTGAAATTTTTTATAATTATAATGTTGCCAGCCAGGTATTCTGTAGCCAGGTATCCATTTTCCAAACATTTTCGTCACTTTTAAACTGATATGTGGGCGGACCACTAAGCTTTGAAATAGCATTTTGTCGTTGCAAATTATTGTACCGACATTATCAATTTTGATAGCTAGCCATGTATACCGATGCACATTTGTCATTTCTGTGCTGTGCTACAGGCAGGAAGCCTATGAAGCAAAGGCGATGGCAGAAGGATTGTAACTGATAAGCAGTAGGGATCGTGTAGTTTAATATAGTAAAACAGGAAAGGTGAAGTATAAATAGAATCAGCCGACCTTCCGTCAGCCGCAACACATGGATGCCCTAGCTCCAATATAGGACGCAGCCTAGTAGGCTTAATTGAAACACGTTTGTTTCGTTTCATAACAGTGTACGTGGCACGTAAATAAACCGGATTTCTTGTGTTTTCTTGAATTTCCGAAAAAATTTCGACATGGACCCTCTCCCTGTGATGCCAATATAGCAACATGCCGGTATATGTATGTTGCTATGTATTTTATATTATATTGGGCAATAGGAGTGTTATATTATTATTTCTAGTAATTACGTGGGAAATCTTGGAAATATTTGAAATCATTAGCCACTATAACTACGTCGCAGTACGGCACAATAAATCGAACAATTGGAGCCTTCTAGAGATAAGAAAGAGAACTGCAGAATTAACTGGTCGGGAATCTTATTGCATCAGACCTCAGACCTAGGATACCAGGAGTAACTTCGCTACTGCGCCGCCAGCCAAACAAAAAATTTACAGACTAGGACTTTTTCCAGAGGATTTCTGGAACAAAATATAGCGATCCTTACACCCTTTGTCTAATAGTGAGCTAGTATTTGCAATTTTTGAATTAGACCGGGTTGTCCGACTATCGTGCCTAGTGTTTTGGCTTTTAAATATGTATAGATTTTTATATATTAATGCTTATATATATATATATGAATGTATGTATGTGCGTAGATTTCTTGGCCATATACAGCTGTGCTTAGAGCCGGCGGCCGTCATGAATAGTTTCGTGCTATCCAATTAGGCAAACCATTGTGTACTAGCCCATGTGCCCCGGATCTCTACTGTGCGGAATTTCTAGTCAGCTACTAATCGTGAGGCACTTGATACGAACTTTGATAGTTATTCTCAAAACAAGAGCAAGAATAGGCGTCGTGGAGAGTGCTCACGTATCCCATAAACTTCGCCGGAATAGTCTCATTTGTTTTGTAATCCTTTTAGTAAAACCTGTCCAGGAGATACTGCCGTCATGTAGGGTCTCGCTGTGACATTACCATATTTTAGCACTATTATGGGATATTTTCCCAGGACATCGAATCGTCTATGAGAGTCGTCCGGTCGACCAAGGGAATTAGAAACAATTGTCGAAACCTTACTGCTCGCTCTGAAAATAAATTAACATCAGGTGACTGACTCTTTGAGGTAAGGTAGAGCAGCCTGAACATAGCCTGGCTCACCTACACAATTTTGTACTTAGAATATGCCAGATATACTTTTGTGTAATTGCAGTAATTTTGTATTTTTGCATGGTGTCCCGCGACCTTGGGCAGAAGTTCGAAAGACTGTTCCAGGCATTCAGATGTCATGGATCCATGAATATATATATAATATTATATATACTCACACATATTGAGCTGGATTAAGTAAGTAACAAAATTTTGGTCTAGTATCATAATATGTATATCTGTGACCTCTTGTAGTTTCACTGCAACATTATACCAAAAATTATATAAACCTCACTAAATATGCATATATTTGGCAAAGCCGGAAATCTTGATATGAGAAAAGAGATAATGGCCAAAATATGAACGAGAAATGGATACAAACATTTGAATCAACATACAGGAGTTATTCAAAATTCTATAAAAAACAACTAATGTCAAATTTGGTGGCACTAAGCATTTCCAAAATTTATTCAGGAATTTTCTTTCCAGAACTGAGTTCACGCATCTTTTGAACATTGACATATATTGAAATTTGAGATCTTACTGAAAATAGAATATTGTTGGTAGCGGAAATATTACCAATTTAAGCATGGAGTAACATTGAAACTTTTTGCTATGCAGACTATGCGTGCGCACGGTTGTATTTGAAATCCTCATATCTGCGGTATCCAGAAAATAAATGAGTACGCCGACTTTTTTACTGTCTAGTATGTATGTTCAATTGGAAATCATTATGCCGTTCAGTATTGAAACGGTTATATTGAGGCAAAGAACATATAGTCAGAAAGTTAGTGGAGGTTTGCTCCTTTGGTGGAGGTTGCCTTTGGAAATTTTACCTTAAACTCAACCATTAAATCAGACTTTACGCAATTTCAATACATGCGATAATGGCAGTACCTGTGTCCTTTAAATTCATATCTACTGACGCAAAGTCTGCAATCTTTACCACCGCGCATTTCACAAATTATTGCGCACTATTATTAATTTGACTTCGTCTACATTAGCGTGAAATAGCTGTTAGAGATTTAGTCTACCGAGCTAGGTAAGGACCTTCATGTATTATGGCGGCAGGACATGCCAAAATTTATAACACTATTCCGGATAGAACACGATACTCTTAATTGAAGCGAACGTTTGTAATGGGCAAACTACTGTACACTTGATGGGTTAAGTGTGCATGAACATTTATTGGTTCTCCCGATCGTTCAACTGATAAAATTCAGACCAAGAATATTTTCAGTTGTAATTTTGTATTTTCAATTATTGTATGTAAGCTGAAATGTAACGATGTCGTATATAACATGCAGTGTTTTGGGTAGTAAACGAATAATGGGTGAATGTTGTCAAAAGCGATCCAGACTAGAAGTTTGACACGAATTGAATGACATTTTAGATGAAAAACCTGAGCAAAATCAAGTACCGTGCCCACTTCTATACGGGTTGAAACACTGAGTGCGAGCGGTGAAGGCTGACAATCTATTTTTGCATAACAAATTAGCTTAAGTAAATGAAAGAAATGTATCTTATCCATACTAAACTCTGTGTGAACTGGCACGCTTAGGTCAATTCAGTTTTTAGCCAATCTCGGTACAAGAAATATGTTACGTTCATATAATGCTAATACGGTCTAAGAGCTGAAAAGTAATCAACTTGAAACCGTACCTCTTCCGACATTAAAATTAAATTCAGCATAATTCGTTAAATTCTGCATTCGGTACTAAACATCTTTACTTACGGCAAACACCGCCCGAAATGAAAGAACATTCTAATCCAAAATACTGCCTAAAATAACCATGAACTATTTGATACAACTACTTGCTTAAAGTTGTGGAACATTACAGTGAAAACTCAAAGCGATCGGAAGGATACTGTTTTATCATATATAAAACAAGCGCGGAAATTTGCAAATAAAGATATCTGGCGTTGTTTTTATAAATCTGCTATATCCCAAACTGTCATATAATCTCTTATACAGTTTGTGCAATTACTTAAATTCTTCATGACCTCAGGCAAGCAAACTAAATAGGCACCCCCTTTCCGGTTGTCGTGCAGAAATTGATCCACTGACTGTGATTGTGCATCGCTCGTTCAGAGAATCTGGCGAGTGAGCAAAACAGATTTCATTTATCCACCAATTGTAAGAAAAATTTTACTTCGGTGGGTATGCCACACAAGACTGTAGATAAGCAGGGGATTAGAAATTACACAACCAATTAACTTTACTTCGGTTGGTATGCCACACAAGGCGCACACAGAAACATTTGATCAACAGAACACATCACATGAGCCGGAACATTGGAGCATCACTTTAGAGTGAGGATTAGGCCATGACCAGTGAGTTAGTTGTTGTCAGTTTTTAGGTACAAATCTAGGCTTCCCTTTAGGCACATTGATGAATATAAGTATGCGAACACCGCCTAGGGAATAACAAGATTCAATAATAGTGAGCTCATTTTGTTTCAGGTTAAAAATTAGTATCAAACTAATCTAGAATACAGGTGGCATTGATAGCGGCAATATGAGTCACGTGGACATACTGTGCGACCAGCTCATGAAGATTCGAGTGCACGAAATCGAACAAGCTGCGAAACAGGTACATAATAGATAGCTGTTGAGCTCGATATGTTTTATAAGCTACGTCACAATACTTATTAAAATAGGTGGGTAGATTCTATTCCGCCACCCTTCCAATCATTTTTTGAACATACCAGAACTCGTTAATCCATTCAATGTTCATAAAATACGTAGTATAAATGCAAATCAGCGACACCTGAAAACATATTCTGTTTATCATCTGTTTATTATCGATATTCTGACTAGTGAAGCTCGTTTGCGAGCCAGAATTCCGGTGGTGAGAACAATCCCCCGAAGCAGAAGTGTAAAAAATATTTGCCCAACAATATTTTTGACACTCGCAATGAGTTCGTGGGCCCAGAAAACCCTATATCCGACACTAAAACCAACAATAAACACACATTCAGGGCTTTTCCCACGACTTCTCATCAAAAATTGCGAAAACGTCATTTTTTATGCCAAGTATGAACCAGAAGTGTAAAAAATATTTGCCCAACAATATTTTTAACACTTGCAATGAGTTTATCTGCCCAGAAAATCCCATATAAAAAGCTAAAAGCAACAAAAACACATATTTAGGTGCATTTCCCACGCGTTTCGCCAAATATGAAATTTGGCGTCAACTATAAGTTTATAGACTCCAGATTGGGAAGTAGTTGAAAAACTTGTTATATATCATTGGAATGCCCTGATAAAGCTACATGGAATAGGATTAGTTTGCGGCTACATCGTGTACTTATTGAGAAAAGTCGCAAAAACTGGAGGGGGTGCCCGAAAAATGGGCCAAAATGACGTCATTTTGCCCCATAACTTTTCTCACGGCCAAAATTCAAAAATCGGGCTACGTCACTACACCTAAATCGATCATTGCGGTTCGAATGAGCTATCGTGCATCAAAATCCGTCCAACCGTTATCAAGATCCAGGTGCGACACACTCACACACACAGACACACACATACAGGACCTCCTCAACCCCCTCCAGAGCCAAAATTGAAAATTCTCGTTCCACTCGAGTTCAAAAACAAGCAAAAACTTCATGTTTATGCATTCGCTCAACAATAACTGCAAAAAAGCCGTTCCATAATGTTTCTCAAATATTTTTATCTACAGCTTACCGAGATGAAACTGTGGCGCCGCGAAAAAGAATTTGATAAACAAAGCCTCAAAACGGCTCCCAAAATGTCCGAGCAACTGTCATCAAGTCGCGACGGTGCTCCTACGAATATCGCAGATCTACGATTACAATATCTACAAACGTTTAAGCAACGACAAAGTGATTTGGAACTTCTATCGAATGCTAATCCGGGTTCTCCAAGGTGGGACCGACAATACTCTAGCCTCACAAAGACATTACCCAAGCTAGAGGAACAAGCCAAAGACGCAAACTTATTATTGGTTGATGATAGAGGTGAAATTTCTTCTTATAATTTAAAGATGCATTCCTATGTTTAAATGTTTAGGTCAAAATTTGCCCGCGCAAAATTTATTCAAGGATTGAGCACTATTTTTGCAGCGTTTTGATAAATTATGAACTTAAAATTTTTAAAGAATATGTTCATGATTGGCTAAATAATATGCTGCAAACATTTGAATAATGCCCACAGTTTGGGTTTTGCCAAAAATTGAAAAAATGATGCTTTAAAATTTTCAGCTCAAATTTCATGCTAAAAGTTTGAACGTTCGAAGGCGCCATAACCTAAACATTATTAGCTTAAACCATAGTTCAACAACTTTTTTAAAAACAAAACATATACACCTGTAGACACCAGCGGATATCTGGTACACGTTGCGCCAAACGAATAAAATTGTTTGTTATACACAAATATGTTATGTACTAACCACTGTACTAAATTTACCGCTTGTTAAACTCATTAAAAACGTTGGCTATCGAAAAGTGAAACTATGCTCAATATTTACAAAGTCTCACAGTGGCTTTGTTCTGAAACGAAAAGTGCCATAGCAGTAATTAGTGTTACCGGCTTAAATATTGGCTGATCAGTTCAGCTGCCTGGGCACAGATGGTTATAATCTAATAGATTGTCCATTTTAAAACTGAAGGTGATAAAATTTGTACCTAAAATTAAAAATGGGTCTTGATTGCACCTGGTAAATTACTGGGTTCGTGTAATTTATGAACACCCATAAATTGTCGAATGATATACGGGGTAAATACTGTGTATTACACCAGTACGCGGACAACTGCTGAGTGCATCGAATTTAGCAACAACTATAAAAGTTCAAATTTATGAATTCTATGTAACACGCACAAAATATCTGGAAATTTGATATCCTTAGTTTTGGAGTGGATGTTCAGACGATCTATAAGTTCTTGGCATTTTATGAAAGCCTTAAGTATTTTTGAATGTGCTAGCTTCTAAATCGTATGTTTTTAAATCTTTATTTTGCATCTCATAATCTTTAAAGCAATGGGTTTCAGTATGAAACATTGGGAGAAAAAGATACTTTTGTTCACTAAAATCCGACATGCTTTCTTATCGTAAATCTGTGCTATTGTTGTGGGACGATCCTCGACAACGTCCGAGGTTGCTATTAGACCATAGTCATACATGCTCAAGGTCCGAAGACCCAGAAGGACTGTGGGTGCTTCCTGAGATTGTCAGGCGGGCGCCGGGTGTAGGTAAAGAATTCGTCAGAAGGATAAATTCTGTAAATATTTTGGACTCAAATTTTTTTAATTTTTGCAATTTTCCCATGTTTTGGTCAATTTTCCGCCTGATTTTGGCAATTTTCCTCTGAATTGCCCAAGATTTTGCCTATTTATGCCAAAATTTAGCCTATGCTTGACAAATTTATCCGGAATTAGGAGTGTTAGAGGCCAGTCTACCTATCGGGAGGAGGCGAAGCCCCAAGTAGGTGCGTCTAGGCTTGAGTGGGATAACTCCGTATCCGCCTATGAGTGTGTGTAACCATAATAGTAATACCCCGTATACCGACAATGAGTTCCATAATATAAATTTGTCGACGATTTTGACACCGGGTCATACTCATTCATTTACTTTAGCTTATTCAATGAAGTGATCTTAACGTCAAAACGCAGTGGCATTGCCTACAAGTGTCACATCGCACGTTGCTCGCTACTTTATACCGCGATTGAGACTAAAATTTGAATTCTTCCGCAATTCGTTTCGTATATATATTAAAAATAAAAATAAGTGCTACCGAGGTATTGAAGTGCGTATATTTATAACATTGGTGTGCTAGTAATTCTTAAGATACGTATGTACTATAAATAGACTAAACTTGGAAGTTATATCACATCCAGATGGCTATAAATAACATTTTACAAGTCCGCAAGTTTTGTGGCTAAATGTGTCTTTTACAGGGTAACAACTGTACAGAAACGTCATTTTGTAACAGCGGGACATCACATCGAAAGCGGTGATATTTAGCTGCATATATCGCAGTAATATAAGCTAATCAAACTCAGTACAAAATTTAATGCCCTTAATACTTATACCAAGTTGAGCTGAGTTTTGATTTCATTGAAACACAACACATATTTCAAACATATACTGACGACAAGTTATGCTATCGACAGGTTTCAACTAGCTTTAGCAAGTGTTCATAAAAAATTTGTAGAAACATAAGACGCTTGTTGAACATGCCATTACTAACATACGTTACTGTCAACGATGTTGTGATTGTTTTTCGGCTTATGATCCAAAGATGTTTGGAGAACTCCCGTCGAGAAAGTACTACAAGATTCCGCTAAGGTTTCTGGAGGAGGTTCCGGTTTCTGAGAACCAGCAATGCAATAAAACCAAGAATGGCAACCGCGAGTAAGACGCAAAAAATCACATCATCGTATATAGAAGTGATAGGTCGTGAATATGCCCGAATATCATATTCTTTTAAGCTTTTTTTAATAATTGCCTTCTGAACTGCTACAAATACAACAGAAAAACATTTATTTTGCATAAATTAGTTGTAAAGTATAGCGAAATTTTATCCTGACTATGGGCAAGCTTTGTTGGCTCCGCGTTTATATAATGATTTTCGATTATTCTAGACATGGCAATATCGCTAATTGATCGGTTCGACGCAATATGTGAAAGCAAATTTTCAATCCAAGATAGTTCAAGCGAAATAAGCTACGACACATTGGTTGAGCAGCCCCGAGACTTATGGAAGAAAATAGAGCACGACATTGTCAATGAAATTCCCAGCTCATTTAGTAGACTTCAAGTTGGTATATTTATGTATCATCTTATCATCACTTTTGGCTCAGCGGGTTCAGAAGAGACGTAAAAGTATATAGCTGGGTCTGATTGCGATCCAGAGTAATCATTCTGTGCTCAAACGGTCAATTGTTTTATTTACTGCGTAGGTATTTGGCGTTATCTCAACCTGTTTCAGAAAATTGGCCGGCTTATTCAGCAATTAGGTTTGAAACTTCGGCATTTGACGGACAATAGCGAACACTAACGATATATGAGCCATAAGCTCATTTTACAAATTCAGGCAACTAGATAATGTCAGAAAAATATGAAAGAACTCAGACTATTTAGTAAAGGGCAATCGCTATGTTACGCCACGTTTTCAAAGCCACAGGTCGCGGCTCGTCATATATTAGTTCTAATAAAAGACGGTTTTGGTTGGATTTTGAACACAACAATTTTACAGCAACATCTATAAAACGCAGAAGCAAATTGGTGGGCTTACCTTATTTACTGCAATATCATGGAGTTTGTAAACCCAAAGAATTAATATAGCTATGTATTCTTACATCTTGCACCAACTTGCGAACAGGGGTTGAATTATCCCCGTTTTCAAATCACAACTGACTATATATGACGATAGTTTAAAAATAGTTCTACTCGGTAAGATATATAGAGACTCCTTCGTCAACTCTTATCTGCTAAGAATATCTAAAAAATTCTTCGATTTCAAGTATTAGCTAGACCAATTGCAAAATATCAAGCTAGCGATTAGGTTCGATTTTATTCTCGGCTAAAAAATTGTTTACTTATCGTGGCGTATATCGAAATTGATGCTTTACTAAAGAGGACTGAATCGGAGGAATACACGCTTACTTACTGCATAACTTGCTTAAGCGTCAGATACTTTTCTTTCTCCAACAATAATGCTATTATTTAATTGTCAAAGAGCTCGTCACTCCTTGTCCTTTCCTCTTGTTAATGATGTCGACATTCATACACACTCGTATGAGGCATACGCAACTGCGTAATGTTTTCTATTTCGCTTAGATTCACGTTTAGATATAACCAGGTGTTACTTTCAGACATTATAGAGCAATACTAATGGGAACGAAGTACAT
>JASANE010005856.1:0-37316 GCA_030248225.1 Trileptium ribeirensis | reverse complement strand
GTGACAGCGACACCCATACCATATACAAAATATGAGGGTGTCAGGCACACCCTTAGCTACTGCATTTTGGCAGTAGAGTGCCGCAGGAATCGTATTGTTCTGCAGTGACAGTGTGGTAGACACTGTATAGTATAGTGACAGTGTGGCAGACACCGTATGGTGACTTCCATATTGTAAACTACTGAATAAAATTTTTATCGTTGAAAACATTTTATTCTGACTCTAAAATGTAGAATGCAAGATAAATTCGAAAGTGGCACTTGAATCTATCCAGTGCAGTCCTAGACAGTTGGGGCCCTATCAGAACCCCCATCCTTGGAGCCTCGCTCCACGCCCCCTCCGATGCTCTGCATTGGTGCCCCCGTACACGAAGCCAAGCATCCCCCTGAACCCCGAGGCCCCGAACTTCCCCACCCCTCCGAAGACAAGCAAATCCCCGAAGACGAGCACACCCTCCCCCCCGAAAACACGCACCCCAAAGCAAGCAAACACCTCGAGGCCATGAACCTCCTCATCGGGCACCCGCACCCATCAATTCCCCCGAAGCCCCGCACCCCCCTTCCCTCGAGGCCGCGCACCCTACAGGGGCCCTAAACTCTCTTTCGGGTTCCCAAAGTCACCCTCGCCGATTCCCTGCATCCCCCGTCAAACGAAAATAAAAATAAATTGGTGGAAAATTGGAGTGGGGGAAACGTTGACAAAAATAGGGGAAAAGGTGAGACCGTGTGGGTTTCGGGGCCCAGGGAAAACTTAGGGCCTGCGAGGTCCCGAACCTCCCTCCTCAACTCACCCCCCTCCCCCCCGCCCGAGGCCCTAAACTCTCTCCCGTGGCCCCAACCCCCCTTCCAAAAAAATTTCGGCATGTCTCCGGCGCGGAAGATGATAGGAAAACGTTGTGGAGCGGGGCGTAGCTTTCGGGGGGGTTCGGGGACCCAGGGAAGACTTTAGGGCCAGCGAGGCCACACACCCACCCCTCCCCCAGAACCACGCACCCCCTCCCCGTCTAGGACCCGGTGAGTTCCCAACAATTTGGAAAATTTATACCCCTGACTACTACATCCCTCCCCCTCCGACTAGCTGACACCTCTCCTTCGAGGCGAGGTACTGAACTTTGAACTTCTTTTTCCTCGTCGGCCAGTACATCGCCTTCCCTCCCCGTAAAATTGGGAAAATTGGAAAAAATAGTTGAAAAATGGGGCAAGAAATTGAAATGAAAATTGGAAAAATGGGGTGGAAAATTGCAAAAAAAAGAAAAATTTGTAGGCTATGGGTGTGGGAAGTTTAGGAGTGAGAAAGGGTGTTTATTTTCCCCAAGGTTCGGTTAGGTAGGAACGAATTTCTAGGCAGTCATAAACTTCATAGTTGAATGTGGCTTATAAGCCCCGTGAATTCATCATCCGGCTGCCTTCAGGCATGACCCATCGTTCTGGAATCGCCACGCATTTCGTGTTCCTGGAATATTTTCACAAACATCAATAAATAAAACTTATTTTGCTATAGGCGCTTCACCTTGTCAGTCGAGAGTTTCTGATAAATCTCCGGTTTAGGGTGATAGATAGATATTCGCCTATTCCAGTTCATGTCCTGTAGGTCCCCGGCGCAAGTAAAATTTTAGCTTTAGCAGACTTCAATGTATTTCGAATTGGCGCAGTTTCCGCCTGCGTGAGCCCCAGGTGATTGTTGGCCTACCCACTTCTTGCCTTCTACCCCCCTCCCCGGTGTTCGCACTCATGGCTGTATGCTGGCCTATTACAGTTTATACCTTCTAGCCGCTAGGTACTTCCGAGCACATTCGAAATTTGGTGTTTGTTTCGTACCAAGGTGTTTCGAATTGGACCAGGTTCCACCTTTGCGTTCCCCAGGTAGGCTTACCCGATTCTTGCCCTGTAGGTTCTCAGGTACTTCTCAGCGCAACTAAAATTATACCGAATATTTCTAAGGGTCGCGCAGAGGGAACCTGGACCAATTCCATATACCTTGGAATTTGCGAAAAATGCGCTAAATTTTAGTTGCACCTGGAAGTCCCGGGGGCGTAGAGGACAAGAACTGGGGATGCCAGCATTAATACCTGAGGGCTCGCAGAGCGGAACCTGGGCCAAGTCGAAATACCCCGGAGTGTGCGCAAAATGCGTTAAATTGTACCACGAAGTACCCGGGCTGTAGAGCGCATGGACTGGGAGGCCCGCATTCTACCTGAGGGCACGTATGGGGAACCTGGGCCAATTCGGAATACCTTGAAGATTGTGGAAAATAATTTTAGCTGCGCTGAGAAGTACCTGGAAACCTACAGGGCACGGACTGGTTTTGGCTACATGCACCTGGCGGCATGCGCAGCGGGACCTGGGCCAATTCGAAACACCTTGGAGTTACGAAAAATTATAGCTAAATGGATGCGCCTGGATGTACCAGGCGGGCCAGAAGCCATAAACTGGTACAGGCCAACATTCATCTAGGAACATGACCAGGTAGAAAGTCAGCGTAGCCTGTTCTTGCCCTGTAGGTTCTCAGATCTTGGCGGCGCAACTAAAAAATCTAGCGAATTTTTCTCAAAATTCAAGGTATTTCGAATTGGCCCGGGTTCATCTTGCATGGGCCCCCAGGTACAATATTGGACTCCCCAGTTCATGGGTTTTACGTCCCCTGGCCCTTCCAGACGCAGCTATATTTTAGCGAATTTTTTCGCAAATTCCAAGGTATTTTGAATTAGCCCAGGTTCCCCTGCTCAAACCTCTAGTGCATGTTGGCCTCCTCCAGCTCGTCCTATAGGTTCAAATTTCGATTTCACGAAACGCCAATGTCTTTTTCAAGAGTTGAATATCGATAAAAAGTTAAAAGCTGTATGAAAGGGTAGGTAACGACAAACAAACTTCGAAATTTAATATTTTATCGATTAGAGGGAAGCTACCTATTAACGTGTTGAAATTTTAGGATAATGTTTAATACTATACATGCAACCATTACTTTTAGGAATTAATTTAAAAGGTTTTGGCACTCACGGCTAGCAGCACACGGGATAACTTTTAAATCAGCCGTTTACATACTGTCCTTCTGCGACAGCCATAAAAATTATTACGGAAACGAACCTACAGTACTAAAACAAAATTAAGAATGTGATGAACCATTTAATAATTTTCGAGCAACATTAATAATAAAAGCATTTCGACCGGCAGTTTTTTATGAATTTAACGTAGCAAAATTCTAAAAGAAGGATACATTTCACAATGATATCGACATAGTATTACAATTAGATGAAGTTCAGCATAGTGACGTCTGACTCACCCAGTAACGCGGCATTGTTTGTAAATTATGCAGATCGACACGTACATCCTATAACGCTCCAATTAGCACAACCGAATTAATGTTCCTTTATTCATAACAGTATATGTATTACAACAAAAATATGGACAAAATAATCGTAGTAAACGGCTACGAGGCATACTGCTCAATTCAATAGAGAAAAAGGCGGAACATTTCAGTTTTGGCTAGAAGGTAAGTGTAGCCGGTCAGAGAGGTAAGTTCTCTGTCAACATATATGATTATATACGATATATACTTACACAGACTCAAACAATTTATTGAAGCTTTTCACACAAGAGCATCGGCATTAAGTCACACAGTGTTGTGTATTGTGCGGTACATGCTACTCGTGCTACGGTAGTTGGGATTACGTCACTTGCTCACGCTTTGTATAATAACAACGAGGTATATTTGTTTTCAAACAATTATTCATAGTGCTATTTTGACAATCAAAAATTGTGAACAAATTCAATATATTGTGGTGTAACAATTTTATATTTTCGCTTATTAGCGATCATATGATATTTCTCTAATGGCAACTGGTGTGCACAATCCAGCATCCAAATACATAATTTTATAATGGTTTTTCAGTATTTGAATATCACAACGGTTGCACAATTCAATGCCTGGTTGCACAATTAAATACTAGAGTTGCACAGTTAATATCTCGGCTGATTTAGACTCTTCGAGATTCCTTTGAAATACGCATGTATCACAAATGAGAAGAAAAGTAAATTTCAACTATTTCAAGAACTGTCTTTTAACATGAAATACGGATGCCTAAAAACTAAGCTGTTACGTAGATCGATCTTAGCAGTATGTTAGCCTTAACTTTGATGACATAAGACTTCTACCATGTAAACATAATACAAAAAGATTGCGGTTAACTTATACATAGTCCTACATAACATGAGAAAATATGTAAATCAAGAAAACATTATTGCACATCACATGTTTAAGTAAATTAAGTAAAGCGATACCAAACGAGCAGTTATCCAGTTATGAATTCTGAAGCCACCATACTCTTCTATCATAATCTCCATAGTCATAAAAAAGCTGATCGCCTTTTTTCAGTGCCACTAATGCTTTGAAGAAAATGTAGTCAATGCCATTTACTTCTTGCAAAAAGGCTTCAGGTTAGGATGCAGGCGAGAGTGGTTGATGTAGCGCCCTTTTCGCTTGCTGCTAAGAGCATCAATACATTGCCATTTGTCTCGTCTATTTTTATAGAAGAACAAATAACAACTAAAGTTCTTTTTCTTTGCTTTTCTGAACGCTTTGACCCGAGAGTTTTCTCGGTAAATTTCAACTGAACGCGAAACACATTGCCCATGACATATGCAGATTAATTCTCCTGCGTCGAAATTCTTGTCCACATATAGTCCTTTGCCTATCGCCGGGTCTCCAGTGTGACGAACAATGAGGGATTTTCGATGGTTAGCTACCAACTGCTCAAGAAATTCTGGTGCATAGCTACGTTTAGAATGAGTTAGCGTTCGCTTGGCACTACCTCGGTAACTCACCTTCTTGTCTTGGAGAGCTTGGAGTATTTTTATCTCTAACGTGTCGTCAACTTCTTCTAAAACTGAAAATACGATGCCATATTAATTAAAGGCAGAGTAGCACGCATATAGGTGTCAAACATAGTGGACATATAGACAGAACTGTCTTTCTAAACATAATAATAGGTAAATAATAATTATTGAAAACTTGGTTTTGTCCAAGGTAGAGGCGGTAGATTTTTCAGGGGCAGCCCACAATCTGCTATGAATATAAAGTAGAACAAGTTCAATTTGAATATACAATTCACAGCCGTGAACGTTTCTGCTCAGATAGACACCTGGCATTGCTATCCGTTAAAGTATAACACATTCTACCCAAAGTTTAATATGTTCTCTAACCAACATTTACACGCTACATATTTGTTGAGTTAGAATTTGCGTAGTTGTGAACTGAAATTGATCTCTATACATGCAAAGTAAATGTTTTTCACTACCGTTCGACTTTTAGTGCACCAAATTCGAGAAAACATGCAATTTTTGTACCAAATCCACAGCCTTAAAGAAAGTAAGCATAAGTGATTATGCTATTTTAGCGAAAAGATATTGTCACATAGTTGTGCCTTTTACAATTTTTGTCTATCTCCAAGCTGAAGTTGGGCACGCCTACGGCCCAAAGGAATTTCTGCTCTTTCCTACACTATAATTATGTAAAGATTAGTATATTGTCAAAGTATTACATAGGCAGTCATGAAGGTTTTTCCTGGATTGCTTGTTTTGCTTTTTCTTTCTCTTTATTAATGGTCATTGAATTTGAACAATTTTGCGGTAGTTGAGAAAGGGCCAGAATGTTGTATTTCGAAAAGCTGTATATCTCGATGAACTGGTTCTGCTGTACCCTAGCCGAAAGAACTGGTCCTTTGGACCATAACCGTAGCAAGTATTAATTAAAGAAATAATTCAAAGTAAACTCTGCAACGGAAGAAGCCTTTACCGCGGCACTTCCCATAACGGTCGATGACATTATGGCACATCGAATCATAGGCATATCGTCTATTGACTGTTCTGCGGAAATATATTTATTACTGTTGGGTTTTGTGAACCCTAGGTCCTAGAAAACTTTTCTTCAAAAAATGAAAGTTTCAAAGTGAACTCTACACTGCAAGAAGCCTTCGTCGCGGAATTTCTCACAATGGTCAATGACTTCCGGGATGATTTCTGGAGGGTGCCCCACTTCGTTGACCCTAACTGCTGTCAATCTTCAAAATGGATTGTTTGCTTGAATTTTTCCATAAATGTATGCGTGCTTGTCGGTATACCTGCGCAACTTATTTTGACCCGGTTGTTTGTTAAGTTCTCCAGTGAACCATATGGGGCAGAAGGTTAAGCTGTAAACCTAACAGTACCAGCGAAGCATCCAGTTTGATACGATAGTGTGTTGTAAACTTGACCCACTTCTGGCGGCAAATCAGTTTATTTTTCAAAAAAACAGTACAAATATTGACATGATTGCTTACGTAATTGAACACTCTGCAAAAGAAATGGTAGATAGAACGGTTTCATTTGATGCACAGTTCCGTTTAATCGCAGGATTTATGTGACCAGCAGCAGGGCCTAAAATTATTGTGCATTTATAGATTGTGGAAACTTGATTATATTATCAAAAGTTTTCTAACTGCTTTTCAAAATGCTTTTATTTTATGCCCACCTTTAAAATGTTTTAAAAAGGTAAAATTTTAAAATTAAAATCTCCACTATACACAATTGTGGGGAAATGCACGTATTTACAGTACAGCTTGCTCGTCGTTAAAATTGACAGTATCGAGAAGCAAAGCACATAAGCTGAAATGTTGGACATCAGGCATTCAAAAACAAATTAGTACAGGCACTGAGGCACCTTTAGCGCGCGTCAACAACAAGCACAAAGCTGCTCGGCTAAAATCTGAGATCTGCAGTGCTCGCTCTAGCAGAGAAACTAAAATTTATTTCAGCTGAAATGGCAATAGGCTGAAATCTACATATATCTAAAATCGAAAATTAAGTAAAACAATCTACTGGACTTTTGAGGCTATTAGTAGCTTGCTTGTTTTACCGCCAAAATGGTGAATATGAGTGTTGAATATGTAATCTGGAGGTATCCACAACTATATTGAACATTAAGTTACAAAATCAGCAACCGAATGTCAGTTATGATGCTTGGGAAGATGCACACTATTATTGTCCTCGCAAATTGCAATTACATACAGGAGATATTACTCTGCAAAATGAAGCCACAAACACCTATATAGATCTGGCAGTTGCACAGTTATTATCATTTTCACGTATTTTAGGCATAATGGCCTTGAAAAACTGCTAGAGCATCAGTTTTAACAATTTTTCTATTATTATTGTTATTGTCATTATTGTTACTATTGTTTTACAAATATTGCTATTATTGTTATTATTGCTTTTAAGTTTATTGTTACTATTTGGAAAATAATAACAATAGCAGTACACTATTTCCAGCTACATAGTGAATAAATTTCTCTACGAAATTAAACAATAAACCTATATATCTCGCGTGGTTGGCGAGGTATTACCATTTTCGTGTATATTGGGTTTCAGGGGCCCATTTTAAAACCCGTTTTGACTGAAAGCCTATTTGTTTAGAGAACGGCCTGAAGTCTCATAGGTGCTTGTTTGCTCTATATTACAAAATAATGCGGGATTCACGTTATAATGTCCCCACCAGTTGGAGCTTATGTACCCCACCCAGTGCCAGCACACCCTTCACAATTCACAACAGGGTGTCTTTGACACCCTCTACTTTTTTGAATAAAAGATCATAGGGTAGCTAGCTAGCTGTTAGCGTTATTTTATAGGGTGTCAAGCACACCATATTAGCTTTACGTTTATTTGATGGTATCGGCCATACTGTCGGGTCAATTCCCATACAGCCTACGGGGCACCTGTCTAGGACTGCACTGGATAGATTCAAGTGCCACTTCCGAATTTATCTCGCATTCTATATTTTAGAGTGAGAAGAAAATGTTTTCAACGATAAAAATTTTTATTCAGTAGTTTACAATATGGAAGTCGCCATACTAATACTATACGGTGTCTGCCACACTGTCACTGCAGAACAATAGTATTACCGCGGCACTCTACTGCCAAAATGCAGTAGCTAAGGGTGTTCCTGACACCCTCATATTTTGTATATGGTATGGGTGTCGCTGTCGCTGTCTTTTCGGTATAGCCTACACTACAGGGGGACAAAAGTTCCAACTGGTGGGGACATTATAACGTGAATCCCACATAAGTCTAATAAGTCTCAGATATCTACAATAATCTGATAAAATTACCCGATCCGAGCTCGTTTGACCTTCTTTTTCCAAAGATATTAGAATCACATTTAAACCCGCTAAATGATAACAAATATAGCTCGCAAATCAGTCAGCCCAGCCGAAGTTGAATTATGCGTGCCAATTATAAAGGCAAATGACAGATTGGTCAAATTCATTTAAATACTGCTGCAGCTAGTAAGAATTCTTTGACTCGCTCGTTTTATTCACTGCGCTCGGTTATCCCATAGAAATTATTTAGATAGAAACATGCATCAAAATTATTCTGGTTGCAATATTTAAGCAACTTTACAGTTGTGTCAGTCGCCAGTGAAATCGGCCAATTTTCAGAATATGAATTTGTAAGTTAATCAGTCATGATAACAACACATATTAGTACTATTTATCCCCGTACCAGGCGAAGTATCGAAATCGACGGGCTGCACTGTTTCTTCCAATACAGCTGTCGTATTCTGTGCAGTGACTGCTTCAGTAATGTTTGTATCTAAACATAGTATATAGGAGCTAAATATTTATAATCAATGTAGTATATTTGTGTAGCTATAAGTAAATGACTATCAGATTTACCACAGCAAATGCATGATACAAACAAATTGAATTTTCGTCTTTTCTGAAATTTCAATAGTCCTATCCGACGCAAAAAGGCAGAGCCGCAAACAATAAAATTGACACGAGCATAACGTATGCAGTCATCAGTCAGTGTTCGCTGTTTATAAATCAAGAATATCTCATGGTAAAATCTTCATACAGAAATCAAACATGATCTGCGAGCAGACCTTAGATGTGCCGCTTTTCGTCATACGTTATTTGCGATTAACAATCTCTGGTTATGTGTACCAAGCATCCATTGTCATGTACGAGAATATATATTTAATATTTCGAACAACACATTCAAAGAGTTATGAAACAATATTGAAATAATAACATGTTCTTACAATATGTAGCTCCGTAAAGGCCGTTTGCACTTTAAAGTAGCGAATTTGTATTCGGGGTTTTTACAGGTGGGAGGGCAGACCAAGTCTTCAATGATCCTGCGTTAACCAAATGAGACAAGTAACAGCAATAAAGTGATGCAATTTATCTTCAAAAAATAAAAAAATCCAAAATATGAATTTAACTGCGAAGCGGAATGACATTTCAGAGATAAACGAATGTTTAAAACAAACTGCGAACAGTGTGCCACATAAATTAGAATTGTGTGCCACTAATAGCGTACCAGAAAAAGTATCTGGATCACCGGACTGCGCTGTTTCTTCGAAAGCAGCACCATTCGTTTCCCGTGCAGTAGCACACTGCTCAGCGTTGGTATCTGAAGATAATAATTAGCAGATAAATCATTCAGTATCGCTAAATGTATGCATTGGAAAATGTCACAATAAAATTTTGTAGTAAATGCAATATGCAGTTTGGACTTTCAGGCACTTCTGCAATTTCAAACAATTCCATGTAATCATAGGAAAAGGCAAGAGTGTCATGAGCAACAAATTTCAGAGGCACAGCATACTAAGCAGAAACTAATTATAAATCAAACTACGCAATGCAAATTTTTACCAGAGGTATGATCTGCGATACCAGCTGCAATAAAATGATAAAATTTGTCTTCAAAATAAAAAAAAAATCAAAAATCTGAATTTGACTGCGAAACTAATTGACATTTCGGAGAGAAACGAATGTTTAAAACAAACTGTGAACAGTGTGCCACATAAATTTAGAATTGTGTGCCACTAATAGCGTACCAGAAAAAGTATCTGGATCACCGGACTGCGCTGTTTCTTCGAAAGCAGCACCATTCGTTTCCCGTGCAGTAGCACACTGCTCAGCGTTGGTATCTGAAGATAATAATTAGCAGATAAATCATTCAGTATCGCTAAATATATGCATCGGAAAATGTAACAATAAAATTTTGTAGTAAATGCAATATGCAGTTTGGACTTTCAGGCACTTCTGCAATTTCAAACAATTCCATGTAATCATAGGAAAAGGTAAGAGTGTCATGAGCAACAAATTGTCAGAGGCACAACATTCTAAGCAGAAACTAATTATAAATCAAACTACGCAATGCAAATTTTTACTAGAGGTATGATCTGCGATACCAGCTGCAATAAAATGATAAAATTTGTCTTCAAAATAAATAAAAAATCAAAAATCTGAATTTGACTGCGAAACTAATTGACATTTCGGAGAGAAACGAATGTTTAAAACAAACTGTGAACAGTGTGCCACATAAATTTAGAATTGTGTGCCACTAATAGCGTACCAGAAAAAGTATCTGGATCACCGGACTGCGCTGTTTCTTCGAAAGCAGCACCATTCGTTTCCCGTGCAGTAGCACACTGCTCAGCGTTGGTATCTGAAGATAATAATTAGCAGATAAATCATTCAGTATCGCTAAATGTATGCATTGGAAAATGTCACAATAAAATTTTGTAGTAAATGCAATATGCAGTTTGGACTTTCAGGCACTTCTGCCATTTCAAAAAATTTCATGTAATAATAGGAACGGTAAGTAGTGTCATGAGCAACAAATTGTTAGAAGCACAGCATACTAAGCAGAAACTAATTATGAATCAAACTACGCAATGCAAATTTTTACCAGAGGTATGATCTGCGATACCAGCTGCAATAAAATGATAAAATTTGTCTTCAAAATAAATAAAAAATCAAAAATCTGAATTTGACTGCGAAACTAATTGACATTTCGGAGAGAAACGAATGTTTAAAACAAACTGTGAACAGTGTGCCACATAAATTTAGAATTGTGTGCCACTAATAGCGTACCAGAAAAAGTATCTGGATCACCGGACTGCGCTGTTTCTTCGAAAGCAGCACCATTTGTTTCCCGTGCAGTAGCACACTGCTCAGCGTTGGTATCTGAAGATAATAATTAGCAGATAAATCATTCAGTATCGCTAAATGTATGCATTGGAAAATGTCACCATAAAATTCTGTAGTAAACGCAATATGCAGTTTGGACTTTCAGGCACTTCTGCCATTTCAAAAAATTTCATGTAATAATAGGAACGGTAAGTAGTGTCATGAGCAACAAATTGTTAGAAGCACAGCATACTAAGCAGAAACTAATTATAAATCAAACTACGCAATGCAAATTTTTACCAGAGGTATGATCTGCGATACCAGCTGCAATAAAATGATAAAATTTGTCTTCAAAATAAATAAAAATCAAAAATCTGAATTTGACTGCGAAACTAATTGACATTTCGGAGAGAAACGATGTTTAAAACAAACGATCTTTTTATGCGGTAACAACAAGAAGATAATTTTTCTTTATTAAACAAATCTTGCTTAACTTCACCCGCCGGCCACCGACCAGGGGTCGGCCTGAACAACTAGGGCTCCCCCGAGAATTTTGGGACCCAAGAAACTGCTTACGATCTCAAAACTAATGTTCGCGCACAAATCACTTGTTTACCTTATGTACGGGTCACGATTTGTGACACAGGTAGGTATAGGCGCAGCTCACGGTCACTACTTTACGAATTAGCACCGTAACTTATTGACCACTTACAGCTGAAAACGCAATTGCAACTTTAATAAGCTCATAGACTATGACTATCACTATATGAATCGGCTTGTCATTGGATTATTTTAAGCGCTGTTTCGGCTCGGCTCTTCCTATTACCATGTCCACATTGGCTCTGCCTTTCCGATAGAAAGCCAGGCTCCTATCGGCTCTTAAGGTCGTAATAACAAAAGTTTGTAAATAAATAATATAGCTTTGTTTACATGCAGTTTAGTTGCGAATGTGTTTCTGTGGATGAGCTGAGCAGACGAAGAACAGAGTAAACAGCGTTCTTCTGTCATGTCCCTTTGGATTCTGAATCAATATGGGCTAGACCGGATTTCGTACCTTGACTAGGTGACCCGGCTACAGATATGACCGATAATGATCCGGCGACTCAGCGACCTGGCCTCATCTGTGCCGCTCAACCTCTGGAAACAGTATTCACAACCTGTACAGCAGCATGTGTTAATTTTTGTACCCGTTTCAAATCCAAGTACTCCCGAACTCCCTAAAATTGTCGTACAGATGAATTTAAACGAGGGCGATGCTGCTTTCAAGACAGCCAATTGGCTTTTACGTCTCAGCTGTGCGCGCACAAAATTTTTGACCCATATGTATCCTCGATTATTGGAGGGTTGTCACCACTAGTCTCGTGCCCGTGAGCTCAAACAATTTTTCGGTCCTGTGAAGCTCGCAAATTTTAAACCATTATCGACGGTTTGGAAGTTCATTATTATTGACTACATCCTACTGTATTAAATACAAGGTATTTGGCTCCAAAATAGAGACTTTAGTGCCAGTGGTATTCGCTGCAAAAGCTACACGAAGGAGATCATGGTGCTTTCCGGAATTAACGATATCGATAAATTGATCGAGCTTTTCCCATTAATGTTTATTGCAGCGCCGAGTCAATAAATCGCTTAGTTTTTCGGACCGATACCGGCTAAACGGCATTTTCGATAGCGGTTACTATAGGGAATGATCCATTCAGTCTTTTAAATAGTGCTCATAAAGGATTTTTTAGCCATGACGAAACCTCCGACTTCTCAATAAACGGAATCAAGAAACGGTCATAGGAATTCAAACACCTAGTAACACCGAGCGTGGAAGGTTAAGATAAGCACCCAGTTTTCAAGACAACGGTCACTAAAAAGGACCACTACGCCCTTTAGACAGTGCACAGGAAACTGAACCACCTAGTTGTTTCGCAAATTGCTGCTGATGTTGTAGAATTGTGCACGTTGCGGGTACCCACTACTAACTGGAATCTGCTACCCACGGAGACAATATTTGAGCCTCATCTGGCTTAACTCGTAGCCACGAACCACTCTGGTTTGCATGTCATTTAGACACCTATTTTTGTTCTTGACTAAGTCTGGACCCAGTGAAAACCAAAAAATTTGGCAATAAGAGATGAACCAGATGGAGCCCAAAATTTTGACAGTGGGCCTTCACCGCCCACACTACACTATTTGGAGAACCCAGCAACAAAGTTGCACGTTCATAGTTTTACCAAGAGTCGGTGATCAGCCGAACAGTGCGACAATTTTCAGCTTTTCGTTGCTTTGGCCCGCAGTACGTACCGATCGTTTTCGCTTTTAACACCACCACGCTTATGACTCACTTGGTGGGTTATAAACATAACCTAACATCCAAATTCTTGACCTACTGATTCATACGTCCGCTAGGTTGCGATACCACCAAATCCCCTCGCACGCACGAAATTTCATGAACCAGCAAATCCCTACACCCACAAGGTTCTTGAGCCACTTACTCCATGCCACCTCTAGCCAGCACTAGACACATACATGCCGGCAGAGGAGGTAACCCCTGAGGTCTGGAGCCCCCCCCCCCGAGGCCGAAAAGCCAGGGGGGGGCGGTAACCCCCTGGTGTTGGGGTGTGCAGGACCCCCCCGAAGGGGGGCTTTGCGGCTCTTCGACGAGTTTCGAAGTTGGACCTTAGTGCAAAACCTTGCGCAAATTGCCCCTGCTTGTTGCTAGAGGTGCATGTACGGCCGTAAAACTGCACTCATACGCGAAAAATGTGGCTGCGAGGACCAAAAAAAAGGTCCTCACAACTAACCCCCTCCCTCAGAAAATCTGGCCGGCCAGGGGGTTACCCCCTGGGATGGCCGCGACCCCCCCCCGTGGGGGCCTCTACCCCCTGACATAATCGACCGCTGACATGTATGTTCTTGAACCATTTTTAACATCCATCCCCACCATGTTCTTGGCCATTAACTTCAGACGTCCAGGTTCCTGAGGGTTTCGAACAGTGTCAAAATATTTCGAAGTACTAGCTGATATTCTTTTTTATTTATATGATGTATATAAGCAACGTAAGTGTATACTAGCCGAACCTATTTCCCAAGAGGGCATGTCTTAACTAAAATGGCAGTAACCAGATGTCCGATTGGGAAACTATCACAATGATGTTTGGTCCGTCCACTTGCACTAGATCCTGCCTCGCTTTAAATTTTTGTTTAATAAGTATGTGTATATATACAGTGTAATCAACATAATCAGAGTGGTTTTGCAGTGGTGATAACAGTCTGTGCTTTGAACGAAGTATAAGTTTCGCTCTTTTTAATTTTTATTTATTAAATTACGCGGCCAACAAGTATGATAACAGTATTTCCAAAGGAGCCTTTGCCGAAATTTAGGAACATGTTGACACCATGTTAAAGCTTATAGCATTGTAACCATTTCTAGTGTACATAGCATCAAGAAATAGTTAATATCTAGGGTTTTCTGCACGCAAAATAGAGTGATTACGTAGGGCACAGTAGGTATACTTTCAGAAGGTTTGGATCATACATACTCATTTGGGATTCATGATTCTGTTATTTAGTGCCTATTACCATTCATTGGAACCATAACACCGATAAACCATTGATTCCACTACATCGAAACGATGTGTGTTTTAGCTCAGTTACTTACGGTATTTTAAGACTGGTGCCCGGCGTTTAGGTATATAACGACCGAACAGCGGTGACACAAAAATCTAAATCTCCTGAAATGACGTGTTGAGCCAATATAAAGCCCTTCATGGTGTCTGTCCCCAACTAAAAAAGTGCTGAAATTTTACTCAAATAATCTTTAAAATAGAATATGCAGCTCACCAAGTACTTCGACAGTAATCCAAAGTACTCCCGTTTGCGGATTGGTTAAATGAGTGTGGCAGTTATTCCTTTTATAAACCATAATTCTAGGTCCAGTGCGGAATCTTGGGAGGACTTGTTCCCAATTATTGAAAGATCTAGGACCAGCATTATCGGAACTTCAATTCCAATCGTCATATTTGGCTGTAGTATGTTTTTGCATTTTTCGTATGTTTGATCGTTACCCTTATTAAGTATCAGCAACTACATCACTTGAGATTTTCATCTGCAAAATTTCTTACTACAATATTGATTACATGACAAAAATTTTTGCTGTGAGCGCGCTTCAATAAAAAATTTGAAATACACAATTTTTTATTTCCCACGTTCGTCTAGCTGCGATAAACAAAGTTGACAAAAATAAATACATACATATATAAATTTACACTGTCGAAAGGATATGCTCTACTTTTACTTCAGACTTTAACAAATATTGAAAAGAGATTAGGGGTGCTATAATAACAGGTTGCTGTGCTGTT
Organism: Trileptium ribeirensis; assembly: GCA_030248225.1. Taxonomy (NCBI): domain Eukaryota; kingdom Metazoa; phylum Nematoda; class Enoplea; order Enoplida; family Thoracostomopsidae; genus Trileptium; species Trileptium ribeirensis. Next base: position 22,016 of record JASANE010005856.1, on the reverse strand, counting down.
CAAGATGCAATATGAAAACAGAAGAAAAATAATTTAACTCTAGCGATTTAACTGCGGTCTACACAACTGTGGCATAAGTGATTTTAATTGAAACCAGGAGCGTCTCCACCGGGTTTGGAGGGGGTAGGGGTAATAGAACCGCGCTTCCCCTCCATTTTGGATGGGCCCCTAAGTTGCCACTTCTAGCAAAATTTTTTAACATGCAACCGCCTGATCATTATGCTGAGTTGATCTACGAAATGCGCGGCTGCTTTCCGCAGAAATTTTCTAGGGCCATAATGATGCAGTCATATGAATACGACACAATAAACCCCAAAAACCTACGTCGAAATTTATCATTCTGGCCATTGAGAATTCTTCACTAGCCTCGTTTCACTCACTACACTACTCAGAATTAACCAAGATAATTTACCACTCCAAAATCAGATAACCTGTTAAGCGCACACAAAAGTTTAAGGCAATCCCCAATAGCGACAATAGATTTTTCTACATAACGTGCCGTGCGCTAAAAATTGTCTGGTGTGGCCGTGTAATGCGAAAATGTGTTGCAGTTTCAAGCAAATTCAAACGCCCTTCTCACAGAGTTTAGTTGGCTGCCAGTCAGCTACTTCCTGTAGGTGCGGCACCCAACCTTCGCAAAAATTCCGTGCCACAGCGAACTGATAATGCAAAATATGATTTTTCTTTTACAGTAAAATCTTTTTGTTCTGGTAATATTGCGATTTTAACACCATCATATATTTTCTTTTTATATATTCTGTGAAGCTTTTCCATTAGCATTGTACCAATCAACTGTTTTCTGAACGAAAGAATGATGCTTTAACAAGAGAGCTGATTGGAAGCTCGTTTCGGGATGGCGCATTCGAAGCTTTCCCATCGTCCAGAAACATGCCGCCGTTAAGTTACTATACCGTTTACAAAACGTTTCACGATCTGCAAAATTTATAGTCCAACGTTTTGGCTTCTTTCTTGCAAAAAACGCAGAAGTTACGAAAACAGTGCCGTGAAGACAGTGGGGTTGCACCCTCTACCCCCGCCGGATAGATAATGGATCTTTGAAAATTTTATTAAGTAGTAATGTGTAAACTGTCAAGCACCACTGCTTAACCTCCTAATATGCACATATATTTTATCAACGTAAGCAAGAATGACATGCTACGAAAGCAAGCATTATATATATATTTTATGAACTACACGCTGATATATTTATGTTTACCACATTATGGCTTCATCTATTACATATACGCAGGAGCGTGCTATTTCTGTACATAACCGTATTTTTCTTGCATGACTCCTGTCTACATTACATAACAGCAGGAGTATTCTGTCAGCAAATTATAAAATGGGAGCAACAACCAATTTATCTGATTACTTCAGTTTTGAAATGTATCTTCAGCAGATATGCGTTAAACAGCATAGGGGCTGTATAGGATGCGTGATGCAAAGTATTAACCCAACCAGATTGGTATGGCTTTGAGTGTTCAGGTTTTTTACATCCTCGGGGTTAGCAATAGTACGAAAGGCAGAAAAACTCAGCTTTATATAAAACGGAATAGGAAGTTCAAATTTGAACACGAAATATGTTGTTGTTATATATGTTTGTACTGTTCGGGTGGATCAAATTAATATCACCACCACACAAGGAACGGACATCGTGCTAAAATGTTTCCACTCTTTTAATGATTCGTATAATAAAAAGTCGATATTTTGCTGAAGCATATGACACATTTCAGCTTTATGCGTGTTAAGCTTACAAGGATGTCGCGTTAAGATTCGCGTTGTCCCCCTGTATTTCAAGGGAGAACAGTTCATCTTTCCTCCTGCATTACATGTAGGAAATTTTGATCCCTACTTTCCCAGGGGGAACAGTTCCCCACGAAATACACAGGGGGGACAAAATGTCCCCACAACAAAATGCAGGGAAACCATGAAACGCAGGGGGACAGAGCGAAACGTATCGCGATGTCCTTATAAGCTTAACACGAATAAGCTGAAGAGTCATAATCTCCAACAAAATAACGTCAAATCCTGGTACAATCAACTGCAATAGGTTTGTTCCGCCCCATGGTGATATTTAAATCTTGTAACTTAAGATATCCATGTTTTTATTATCGCAGGTATTGTGATTAATATCTAATCAGTATATACCAAGCATGGGTGTTTCAAGTGCCTAGCGGAATCTAAAAGGGCAATCATAGCATAGACGCCCGTAGTTTCGGTGAAACATAAATAGGATGCACCATATACGGGTACTCTAACTTTCAAGCGACGGAAAAGCGAAACACAAGTACCCATATTAATTCTGCACGCTGTCACGTCTCCGATACCTGCTCAAGGCAGCCGCATAATCCCAGGGAGGTTGCCGGTGTTTCTGGGAGCCCTGCCTTCGGACTCGGGGGCGTTAGCCGTTTCGTGGAGAGAAGTTTCGGCGACCATGACATGGAAATTTGCAATTGATTTCTACATGAAAATGCATTTATATTTTTATACACATCTGAATTATAAATTTCTCAAGCTTAGATAATCCATTTAGCATAGATATCCATAAATTTTAACCCTCTGAGACCACTCCCCTCGTGATGCGCACATATTAAAATTATGGCTGCTACTGAAATTTAAGAGAAAACTGGGTAGAGGTGAGAACGGGCCTGGATTTCAAGGCCCGGCTTATTTGCCAGGGCGGCTAGACCCGGCAGGGCCCGTTCTCTCCGAGATCAATGCCGCTGCCCGTCTGGTGAAAGAGGTAGGCTCGGCCTGGCGCGTTTGGTAAAATTACTACGCCAGGCCCTCCCCGGCCCGTTTCGTTACTATATCAGCAACTTATCTTTTGAAACTGTACAGTACAAGTTAAAATAGCCATTTCTCGTAATGGCAAAACGGGCCAGGCTATTTCCAAACAATGTCGACCCGGGCCGTTGCTTCCAAGATTGAGGTCCGGCGCGTTTGCTAACAGGTGTATGCCCGGCCCAGCCCGTAGGCCGGGTTTCGGGCTTTACTTCTCACCTCTAAAACTGGGTACCAAACTGGCTACCCGCCGTGGGTCTACGGCCAATCCACCAAAACCATCTATCACTGTCATTGTACATATAAGATAATAATAATTATATAGTATTTACAACAACACCACCTATTTTCTACGTTTACATGGACAAACAAGTAGTACACATATACGTATAACTATTTCCACTGTAGACAAACGTACATATACAGAAGACTGTAACTTAATTTAATAATAAAAATATTTTGTTTACGAATATGCTATAATTGTTGGTGGGAAATTCTTATACAGTTGGCGCTAATCAAAAATGATGACATATATAGTTCAGAATCAAAAAACATAAAATTGGAATGCGGGATGATATAATAGACATTAAATTAAAATTAAAAGTAACAGTTACATTCAGGTTTAATTGTATGAATTTCTAAGCGATTCTGAAAAAAACAATAATGATAGAGTAGGCACATTTAAGTATCACGACTCGATCATTAGATAAAAATTTCTCACTGTTCCATCAGTTATGGAGATGCGTCAGTCAAGAAATTCAATGCGGCTGTTACATTTCGGTGACTTACACGCAATACCATTGCGCTGTTTACATGTTAGAACCAGGGTAGTCGCTAGCTCTTCAAATGTGGGGCTGGGGGTTAGCGGCAAAAATGTGGCGCGGCCGGTTGCCTACAATTATTTTGTTGTTACCAAGATCAGTTTATTTTTTCATGTTTGTCAGCAAAAAGTGGGGGAACCACCCCTGCATGTAACTACTTTTAATAATCATGATGATACAAGTTCTCATAAATTCTCTGCACCGGTGATGCCCAAAATTGCACTTCTAGTATCTAGCAAGCTAGTGTTAACCAGAGCGAGCGTGGTGTCATCAAGTTGTCATTTTGTGTAATCAGTTCTAACAGGCTTTGTGGCTCATATATATACTACCCCAAAGCCCATTTGTAATCCAAAAACGTCGTCGACCTAAAACCAATGGAAAACAACTTAAAGCGCGCAAACTATTCGTACTGGATTCTAGAAAATCAAATTATCGTATTCAGCATACTGAAAAACCATTATATATACCCTGCATGCAGTGCAGTTCCAAAAAACGCACACTGATCACAATTTAGAAATCCGGTTCGTTGACTGTAAAACCATTGATAGACCTGAAATGCAGAGAGTAACCGGAATTCCGGTTCCGGCGAAAATCGTGTTCCGGTTCCGGCAAAGGGCAAAAACCATATCGAAGCCGGAATTCCAGTTTGAAAATTGTCGCATTTTTGCTTAATCTGTGGTCCAAACATATATAATATATACACAATGATCAAATCCACATACAACCAAGCAAAAGAAAAGATTATCTCAGCAATTCACCGTCTGAAACGTAAGTTGGACACATAATTTCAGTTGGAATCTTTCAACATAACCCTGCAGGAGTTTGTTAACAAAAGCCAGCTCGATTCTTGTAGCAGGTATTTTACACATTCAGAAGTCTGCGGGGTATGTTAGAACTAAACGGGTCCAACGCGGTAACAGAGTATGGGTTATTCAGAACTACTTAGCTGTAAGCTTGGCTAACATAAGTTGCGTCAAGCACCGCCAGTGCGCTAGTAAACTTGTAAATCAGTCTACATTGAAGTAAAGTAACGTTGTCTGCAACGCAGCCAAAAACTGCGTTCTTGGCAATGAACTGTATTTATTAAAAGTGTACGAGCAGTATCATAGTTTGTTTCATGTATAGCATTCTGATTTGAATGTTCTCTTCATTATCGTCTAACTGAAGGGCATTGGTTGCTCAACGCTAGCGTAAACACTGTCTCTGGCTACTGCTCAGAAAATTATAGTATATATATCTTCTATTATTTTCTCTTAGAACCATATAAACCAATAATTTGAAGTTTCCTACAGGATAACATGTAACAAACGTATGTATGTATAGTAAATGAATGCGACTGCAGACAGAGCGAAAGTGTTTATTCTACGCTCCATGCGTTATAAGCACATTCAGTTTGACGCAATATACGCAAGGGTGTATAGTGGAAGGCATTTTTTGCTCCGGGGGTCCAAAAACCGACATATTGGTCAATAAACCAATATTATTAGCTTCCCCCGTCTCTTTAAAGTTCCACAAAGGCAATGATACCATGACAATACATTAAGTTTAATGTAAAAGTTATCCACTGTACCTTCATTTCTTCTTTCATCTGTTTTACTATATAGAAGTTTCGAAGACCAGGTTCCCGTTCCGGTTTAAATGGATGGTTCCGGTTGCTGGTTCCGATTCCGGTTATTTATTCCCTTCTGAATTATTATATAACCAACAATGTGCTCTAGATAACAAACTAATCGCATACAGCGTGTGTAATGACCTAATACGCACACGTTGTAATGCAACACACAAAAACACCGAAATTTGAAATTCGATATTTCTGACAGAGGGGTCGACGAACCACACTCCGGCCAATAGCGAACCAGGGATCGGTTCCACAAAAAACCGTCGTTCAACAATGTTGTAGATCTCGATGATAAGCCTGTGTCGCGAGATATGGGCCGCGAAATACTAGTACCCATATGGCAAGATTTGGCGAAAAATGCAAAAAAACATGTTTTGCCATTTTGACCCGGAAGATGAGGTCGAACCTCTTAGTGTTCAACCCAAGAGCACATCGTCATCACATTTATCACCCTAACTGAGACGGTAGGTTTTCTATGATTACCACCGAAATATGGTCCCTCCAGCTAGCTTTGGCTCGAGCTGGCAAGGTTTCTGCTCGCCCTCTGGTTTGACAGTTTGGCAGCTTCCATGGCTTTCGGAATATAGTTTTCATTTGCTTATAGTGAAACATAGGCACTCAGTTGGCATGGTGCAGACCTGTGAACAGATGGTGTTGATCCGCCACATCTTATTTTAAGTATAAGCGAAGCTACTACCTTCTAAATTTTTCTAGGGATTTTTTTTCGATTTGGAGGGTATGGAATCCACACTATTTTCCACGGGAATGGGGTGGAAATTCCACCCCCACGAGCACCCTGTAAATTAGACGCGACGATGCAGAGTTGGAAGTGGGGCATGCCGACCCGCGCTCGCGGGAGGGCTTATTCACTGCTTTGGCGGTTGTGTGCAGATCAGAGCAGTCCGGTTTGGAGTGCAGTCCGGGTAATTGTTTGAAGCGTGCGGCTGTTTATTGTCGGCAAAAGGAACGTAAAAAGCAGCACGTCAGAGTCCAAAAGGTATTGTAGCCGTGGAAGTCGATCATAGAGCTTAGCAAGTAAAAATTTTGACTTGATGTCTACATAACATGTGAACTTTTTACGACGGCATTGTGACGAACAACGGTCGTAGCGGCGCATATAAACTATCTATCGACTTGTGCATACACAGTCGGTGTGTTGGGTCATTTTTGTGTCTGATCCCTGATATGAACTGAGCATGGCAAAAAATCAAATGAGATGCCTACAAACGAACAAAATGATTTCGGCAATGCATACCCAAGAGGGACATTATATGATCACAAGAACCGCGCCTATGTGTGACATGATTTGATTTGTGTATATTAACCACAATAGCCTAGTGTTTAGGTTTAATAGTCTCAGTGCTTTCTGCTTAGTCGTGCTGGTTTAATTACATGTATTGGCCGTAAGCCTAGACAAATTTTGAATAACAGCTTTCCAAGCCCGATTCGAAATAACAATCGTCGAAAGTTTAGCCTGCACTTATAGCTTTGTTAAACGCATAGACAGTAAAAATTTTTTTGTCCGTCTGTGAAGATCATAACTCATCACCGAATGGATGGATCGTCACAATTTTTTTATTTGATCAAAAATTCAGTCTATTTGTGCTATTCATTAGAAGGTAAGCCTGCCGACGACGTCTTCTGGGACAAAATAGGACTAAAATGGGTCAAGAGTAGTACTTTTCCAAATTTGACCATCCGGGTAACGCGAGATAGAGGCTTCACAGCGAGAAAGGAGATCGTTTTCAGAAACCAAATAAAAGCTGCTACAATTTAGCTGCTGACAATTTTTGTCAGAGCAGCGGTTTTCCATTTTTGTCCGCACGCTGAGGTGCACCTCTACGATCAATGTCTCCATCGACCAGTTGTATTTTTATCAAATAAATCTTAGAAAAGTTTTACAAAATTAAATTGAACTGCGAAGTAGAGGTGAGAATGCAGGTTTCCAGCTCAGCTATACTAGGCTCTAACGCTTGGATAGGCTAGGCTAGGATACCTTATCCGGATATCTGATTAGCAGAGTTAATTGAATCAGTCTCAGAACTCTCAACACCCAGCTCACGTTCCCTTTTGGTGGGTGAACAATTCAATGCTTTGCTGAATTATGCTTCACAATGATAAGAAGAGTCGACATCGAAGGATCAAAAAGCAACATCGCTATTAAAGTTTGGCTGCCACAAGCCAATTCTGTCAAGACACTAGGTTTGTCGTTGTTTCATTGATCTTATGAACAGTATGCTCGGTTCCGAAAATGGGGGCCTCCACCCTGGTACTTTGGGGAGCCGCACTCGTAGCTGCTCCGGCACTGCATTTTGCTTGAAACCCACAATGTCAAAAGGGTGTATAGGCCACGCCGATGAAAGAGGCGTGCGGAGCCGAGACTGCCTTGATGTCTGAAAAGCCGAGCCGAGTAAGAGTCTGTGAGAGCCTGAAAATCTGCATTTCTCGTATCCATTGCGAAGTTCATGTCATACAAATTAACAGTGAATCACATAGATATATTTCTGATATATTCAAGTAATCCTTACTCCAACATTATATATGTTTCTCCAAAATCGTAGTCGGTGAGGGGTGTGGGTCATTCCTAAATATAAGCTAAATGCCAACACTCATAAATATTTCTGCCTAGTCACTAGTGATGGAAACAGATATTATTTACCATATCCGGGATATACGGATAGAATTGTGGCACATATATCGGATAATAAGGATATGAACAACTATATCTTAAAATTTCAAAGTTTTATTTAAACTTAAAAACAGTATAACAGACTTTGACAATCACTTTTACAGGAGTATTTTATGATGTATTAAGGATTTGAATCATAAACATTGTTCTTTTGATAAGGTGCTTTTTGCCCCAATATTTGCTGTACAACCTACACAATGCCTATTTAGTAAACAGTATTTAATTTATAGTTAACACCATTAGTGTTATAGTAAACACTAATTCATTCAGAATAAAATAGAAATGTCCGATATTTTTTGGTTTCTTGGACATCCGGATGTGGTGGCAAGGTAGCAATTTTGAAAGCACATAGAAAATCACAGGATAGAACACACAGGAAATGATGAGTAAAAAGTTGTCTTACTGCTCGTAAATTACAAGTAAAATACTGAGAAGTGCTGCACAAACTGGAATAGCTTGTTGACGAATACTTCAAATATAATCTGTTAACTCTGTAGTTATGATTGTTCTACCTTCAAATTTTTAGCTCGAAATTTGAGCTCAAAACTTGAAAAAAATTTAAAATGTTTTTCTTTTAATTTCGATAATTTGAACGCGTCTGGTGGCCATTATTCCAAGTTTAAAGTATTTGAAGAACAAACCGTTACCTGACCAAATAGATAATTTTTTGAACGAAATAATTGTAACAAATTTGAAATTAATTTTGAAACTTTGCGATTGGTCTCTTTTCTGTTATGAATTACAACAAAATTTATGATCAAAGCTTTTTCAAAGTTTGATCAGTTTTGGTCAAATTTCAAACTCAAATTTTGAGCTGAAAATTTACACACATATGAAGGCGCTATTAATGAATTAAGTTGAAACTAATGTTTTGTACTACGTGTTATAGATATTTGACAAATTCAAGCGGCGGCGGGGAATTGAACCGAGAGTCCTTGATTTATAGTCTGTTACCACAAACCATTGAGCTCTAACATCGAAGCTGCTGCTGGCTAACTGTTCATTATAGGCGCCCATGGAAAGGTAAACTTAAGCGGTCGGACTCACTAAGTCATATTTACTTAGGAATCACCAAAAACCATTGGTCTTTCTGAGGGTTCAAGCTTATTTCGCCCTTTGACTTCATTGTCTACAGCACTAATCACCAAAAACCATTGGTCTTTCTGAGGGTTCAAGCTTATTTCGCACTTTGATTTCATTGTCTACAGCACTAATTACCAAAAACGATTGGTCTTTCTGAGGGTTCAAGCATATTTCGCACTTTGACTTCATTGTCTACAGCACTAATCACAAAAAACCTTTGGTCTTTCTGAGGGTTCAAGCTTATTTCGCACTTTGACTTCATTGTCTACAGCACTAATCACCAAAAACGATTCGTCTTTCTGAGGGTTCAAGCATATTTCGCACTTTGACTTCATTGTCACAGCACTAATCACCAAAAACCATTGGTCTTTCTGAGGGTTCAAGCTTATTTCGCGCTTTGACTTCATTGTCTACAGCACTAATCACCAAAAACGATTGGTCTTTCTGAGGGCTCAAGCTTATTTCGCACTTTGACTTCATTGTCTACAGCACTAATCACCAAAAACGATTGATCTTTCTGAGGGTTCAAGCTTATTTCGCACTTTGACTTCATTGTTTACAGCAATAATCGCCAAAAACGATTGGTCTTTCTGAGGCTTCAAGCTTATTTCGCACTTTGACTTCATTGTCTACAGCACTAATCACCAAAAACGATTGGTCTTTCTGAGGGCTCAAGCTTATTTTGCACTTTGACTTCACTGTCTACAGCACTAATCACCAAAAACGATTGGTCTTCCTGAGGGTTCAAGCATATTTCGCACTTTGACTTCATTGTCTACAGCACTAATCACCAAAAACAAATTGGTCTTTCTGAGGGTTCAAGTTTATTTAGCACTTTGACTTCATTGTGTAAAGCACTAATCACCAAAAACGATTGGTCTTTCTGAAGGTTAAAGCTTATTTCGCGCTTTGACTTCATTGTCTACAGCACTAATCACCAAAAACGATTGGTCTTTCTGAGGGTTCAAGCTTATTTCGCACTTTGACTTCATTGTCTACAGCACTAATCACCAAAAACGATTGGTCTTTCTGAGGGTTCAAGCTTATTTCGCACTTTGACTTCATTGTCTACAGCACTAATCACCAAAAACGATTGGTCTTTCTGAAGGTTCAAGCTTATTTCGCGCTTTGACTTCATTGTCTGCAGCACTAATCACCAAAAACGATTGATCTTTCTGAGGGTTCAAGCTTATTTCGCACTTTGACTTCATTGTCTACAGCACTAATCACCAAAAACGATTGGTCTTTCTGAGGGTTCAAGCTTATTTCGCACTTTGACTTCATTGTCTACAGCACTAATCACCAAAAACGATTGGTCTTTCTGAAGGTTCAAGCTTATTTCGCGCTTTGACTTCATTGTCTGCAGCACTAATCACCAAAAACGATTGATCTTTCTGAGGGTTCAAGCTTATTTCGCACTTTGACTTCATTGTCTACAGCACTAATCACCAAAAACTATTGGTCTTTCTGAAGGTTCAAGCTTATTTCGCGCTTTGACTTCATTGTCTACAGCACTAATCACCAAAAACGATTGGTCTTTCTGAGGGTTCAAGCTTATTTCGCACTTTGACTTCATTGTCTACAGCACTAATCACCAAAAACGATTGGTCTTTCTGAAGGTTCAAGCTTATTTCGCGCTTTGACTTCATTGTCTGCAGCACTAATCACCAAAAACGATTGATCTTTCTGAGGGTTCAAGCTTATTTCGCACTTTGACTTCATTGTCTACAGCACTAATCACCAAAAACGATTGGTCTTTCTGAGGGTTCAAGCTTATTTCGCACTTTGACTTCATTGTCTACAGCACTAATCACCAAAAACGATTGGTCTTTCTGAAGGTTCAAGCTTATTTCGCGCTTTGACTTCATTGTCTGCAGCACTAATCACCAAAAACGATTGATCTTTCTGAGGGTTCAAGCTTATTTCGCACTTTGACTTCATTGTCTACAGCACTAATCACCAAAAACGATTGGTCTTTCTGAAGGTTCAAGCTTACTTCGCGCTTTGACTTCATTGTCTGCAGCACTAATCACCAAAAACGATTGGTCTTTCTGAGGGTTCAAGCTTATTTCGCACTTTGACTTCATTGTCTACAGCACTAATCACCAAAAACGATTGGTCTTTCTGAGGGTTCAAGCTTATTTCGCACTTTGACTTCATTGTTTACAGCACTAATCACCAAAAACGATTGGTCTTTCTGAAGGTTCAAGCTTATTTCGCGCTTTGACTTCATTGTCTGCAGCACTAATGACCAAAAAAGATTGGTTTGTTTGAGAAAGAATTAAATACAAATGACGTGTTTCTTAATAGTTACATGTTCTGTCTTATATAATTATGAAAAATCTTTCCTTCCTGCTACACCCCTGATATAGAAAAAATATACCCAAAAATCCACTAAAAAGCATTGAATTTAAGCCTACTTGTAACGTCAGATTATATATAAAAAAATAACAAATATAAATATACATAATCGCAAAAATTTATCCAGCTAATGTGCAGTACATAATATGATATGTGGCATAATATGATAATTATGTTCAAGTGATTGGGTTCGAAGTTGCAAGGACAAGGGGATCTAGAGCACCTGAACTCATATGGGCATTTCAGTCATATTAGTGAAACCTGAGGCCCAGACATGGACAAAGAATATCAGTGTTGAACTATGAACCAGAGTTAGCGAGTGTAGGTAAACGAGTATTTTCTATAGAGAGTTAACCCAAAGTGGACAGAAACTAAATAAACACGGACTATCGTTAGTGATATTGCCCCTGACTGGGCACTGTCACTTAAACGGATATTTACACATGATTGGATTGGTCGAGCGGGGTGAGTGTGCATGGGGCCAGGCTCACCAGGACACACCAATACACCACCTGTAACAATGTGCCCACTTTGATGGACTGCAAAACAAGACATTCAAGAAAGTTGCAATTGACCTAACCACAGTGCCTATTTTTGACATATTTAAGGCGATCAGATTTTTGGTCGAGGCCAATTACGTCCAGCACACTCTTTGTGAGTATAGCTAAATGCACCATACCCTAAGCATGACCTGCGCGCCTTCACTACCAGTGCAACAATAACCAACCTTTACTCACAAACTCACTTAAGATAAGCACTTACCTTCTCGTCATAAATCATATTCCTTAAAATTTCAGGAGCTTGATATCCAGGCGTACCTTCGTTGCCACGTGCACCTTGCAGATCCACATATGACGATATTCCGTAGTCCAAAAATTATATCAGTTAAAATAACCGAAAAAAGTAAGATATATTTGAGTAAATTTGCTAGATTTTATTGCATTATTCTTTGCGGCAAAAAGATTCGATTTTCAAATTTGGCGTATTAAACTTTTAATCATTTTGTGTGATTTAATTAGATGACATGCTGTCTTCGGGGAATTAAAAAGCTGAAAATAATGCATTATTAAACAAGGATTAAATATGTACTGAATATTACCCGTTATCGACCATTAAACGTAAACAGTCAATAACATCAACGTTACCTAATGAGCAAGACAATCAATGGTAAATTAGTAGATCTCAAAATAATTAATGTCGCTATGTTACTTTGGCACTGCGGATACGAACACAACTGCACAGTATTTGACTTAATAACGGTACATAGGAAATGATTTAGATGAGTTTTAAACGAACGATTTAAGTGGCGCTAACCCAACTATTTACATGGCACTAGACTAACAAATTAGGTGAAGGGAGGGGTGTAAATTTATGCAGCAATCCTATTTATATGTCGATAACCCAACGACTTAGGTATTGCTAACACCACAATTTTGGTAGCCCTAGCCGAAAAGGCTTTAAGTCTTGTAAGCCTAACTATTTAGGCAGGCCTAGTCCAAAGATTTAGGCCCGAAGATTCAGGTGGCGATACTCCAATAATTTAGGTTCGTCAATCAATCGATTATGGTACCGCTAACGATTTAGGTTGATCTGGCCTAACGATTTAAGTGCCACAAACACAGCGATTTAGGTGGCACTAACCCATCTACGATGTTACCCTAGATGGCGTTAACCCAACCATTTAGGTGCAGCAAACTCCGACGATTTAGGCTGCCTGACATTTATTTTATATCTTCGAAATTTGTTTGGTACTAATCCATTTTATAGTAAGTCAAATTAGACCATCTCTGCTAATAAAGGTCACAAAAATGGTTAAATGTGGAATTAGCATAAAATATAAAGTACACGGCTATGTCGTTCTCGACCAAAGCCCAGCGGAGGGGTGTAAACGATACGCTATGCCGTCCTCTATATACTAAGCCTACGATTGAGGGTTAGCCTAAGCTATGCGCCATATATAAATCATATACTAAGCTAAGACTAAGTAGGATAGGGGGCTACTGCCCTCGCAACGCGCCGTACAAAGCTGTTCCTTTTTAAGCATATAACGCTACACCTCTCAGCTAGCTTTGGACTTCGGTCGCGATAAACTAAGCTAAAACAAAACCTTAGTATATTTTTGTTATTTATCTACGCCTTAAACTAGCACAAACCCTAAGCGTGGTCCTTGTTTTTGACTGTAAACTGTTCGTCAGGATGAGTTTATTGCCCAAATGTTAGGCTTCTTTGTGTTACTAAGACCAAGTTGTCACACCCGCTGAATTGTTTCCCGCAAATACTTGATTTTATCTAATTTCATCTCGGTTTCAATTGTCGATCGTCTAAACGTACCTGATAATTTAATATTGATAGTATCTTTAGGATTTGTGGACCAAACCAAGATATTTTCCGATTTCAGATTTTTGAACAAGATGCCTTCTTTGTGTAAATGATTAAGTGCCACAGCGGTCTTTAATGCAGAATACTATCGTAATTACATATGACATTGTTTTTCTTCAATGAATGGACAAACTACTCGAATACGACAGAAATTATTATTAACAAAAATGATTCGCTTTCGATCATCTTATTAGAATATAATATATCAGCACGGATGAACAGAAATGTCAAATGGATCAATCGCAAGTCATCATTATATTCTTCCTAATTATTTTTTTAATTCTGATGTAAAATATACAACTTGCAAATTTTGTTTTTATAGATGTCAAATTGATGGCTGTTTGGATATATCGACAAATGAAAAACTTTTATGCGGAATAGCATTCAATCGAAACATTTCGAACCCTAGAATGATAGACAAATATCAATCAGAATTGAAAATACGTCCATAAACTACTTTAGACATGTGACTTATGTTGCACGCGTGCAAATGTATTGCGTTTTCTAGGGTGCCCCGTAGGCCATATTGGAATTGACCCGACAGTATGGCCGATACTATCAAAAAAAACGTAAAACTAATATGGTGTCCTTGACACCCTCTAAAATAAAGCTAGCAGCTAGCTAGCTACCCTATGAATATTTATTCAAAAAGTACAGGGTGTCTAAGACACCCTGTTGCGAAGGGTGTGCCAGCCACTGGGTGGGGTACATAAGTTCCAACTAGTGGGGACATTATAACGTGAATCCCGCATAATAGAGTTGTTCCAATTTGGCTAATAATCTGTCACGGTCAGGATGATCGCCGTACAGGTTTTCATGTGCCTCTTTCAGTAACTGTTTTACCAAGGTAATGGCAACACATAGCTTATAATTGATATCTCCTGGTTGTATTGAATACATATATTATAATATTTTCATTTACCATGTTAATTGGAACTTGTGCGATCTGATAAGTTTTGTTGGATAATGGATTTCAAACCTAGGACGCTTTTTGGTATCTAAAACCTCCAAAACAAACCTAGCTTCGAACCATACGACGAGAGCTGTACTTAATTGAAGCCAGATAACCCCTTTAAACATGTAGATAAATGTTTCCATGCGCATCACGTGATTCCTCGATTTGATTGATGTATCTAATTTTTATATTGCATCATTAGTTTTATTAATCGGTCAAATTTGTTTTTTCGGCAGGTAGAGTTGTTGCACTTAGATCTATAGTTTCAGTCTGATCCAAGTACAAAGCTAAGCTTAGATTGAGAAATATTGCCAGGAGAATTTGGGAATGTTGTAAAAACAAATTTTGGAACGTGCGGTGAAGGAGAAGGAAGTAAAGGAACATGGTTGTTTGGAGTATTCAGTACGATATCTTTTTGAGGAATGGGTAAACTTGGGAAATTTTTAAAGAGGTAAAAGGATTTAAGTAGAGGAAGGAATTTATGAAAAGGATTTATAAAGGAGGAGGTGTGGTAAATAGAAGTTCATGGTGCTGGGGTAATAAGGTATGTTCATGAAGAAAATTTGATGAAAGGAGGTGCTACGGGTAGTAGGTTTATTGGAGATAAACCTAATGTGGGGAAAGTCGAAAAAGGGGAAATTGGTATAGGAGGAGGGTAATGAGGTAGGGAAGGGACAGAGTAGAAAATACAATATTTGGGACAGAAAAAATGTGTTTTGGAAGAATTGCAAAAGGTGGAATGTATAAGTAGAGCATTCTCATTTACCGTTAGGCTTTTTTATCACAATAATTCCGGAAAAGGCATGAAAACGCTGTGCAAAACCAACAGCATTATGGAAAAGGAGAATAATCTATTACACTAGTTTGCATCAAAGCTTTGAGCTCCATCTTGTGCTTTTTAGCTATTTCTAAGCCGAAAGTGTGACGCCGAAGGTCCAAATGAAATTCGACCTTTCTTTTACCTCGACTTCAAAAAAGCTTTTGATTCCGTCCCGTTTGAACGCCTTCTCACCACTTTGGAATATGCTGGTATCCGCGGTTCACTATTGCGATGGTTTCGTAGTTTTCTAGTCAACAGACGTCAACGTGTCCTCATGGGTGCAGTAACAACTACGTGGAAACCCGTTAAGAACGGTATTCCACAAGGGACTCTCAGTGGCTCGTACTGTTTCATACTGTATGTCAATGACATTTCAAGTGAAGTGTCTTCTGAAATTCTCATGTGCGTCGACGACATAAAGCTTTATCGCAAAATCTGCACCGTCACCGATTGCACAGGTTTGCAAATCGATATCAACGCAATAGTGAACTGGTCCTACGAACGACAGCTGCCTCTAAAACACCAGCAAATGCCGTATTATACGAATAAGAGAGTCAATCCCATATCGTTACCGGTTAGAGAATACGGATCTCAAGAAAGTTGATCAAGTTAAAGATCTTGGCGTAATAGTGTCTAGCGATCTCAAGTTTGCGTCTCACATCAACATGCTTGAGACACATGCGAACCAGCGAATTGGAACAGTCCGTCGAACAATTGCATCGCGCTCTGCAGAGGTCATACTCCCTTTGTACAAAGCATTGGTTAGTCCCATACTAGAATACGCCACTGTCGTATTTGCACATCAGTACGTTACTGCCATTCATAAGCTTGAGAATATCCAACAACGATTTCTCCGCCTGGCAAGCGACATAAAATGGGACAACGTATCGAGTCGTTCTTAACACCGTGAGACGGTAACTCGTGAACGCTTACAAGATCATTAGTGGCAACTCCATACTGACGGTTGACAAATTCTTAGACATGCCGCACCGACAACTAAGGGGACATGACCGCAAAGTGTTTGTATAACAGTGCCGAACAAACGTACGAAACATTTTTTCTCATCCAGAGTGGTTCGGCCCTGGAACGATCTGTCTAATACCATAACAACGTCACGTACCATAGACACGTTTAAAATGCATCTGAAGGGTGTGCGATAAAATGTCTACCAGTCTTGGCTCCTAAACCATCTGAAGGTATGTTCTGAAGATATGTTCTTTACTCGTACAGCCTGTGGAAGTTAATATATAGGTTATTACTTAGCTAGTACAAGGGTCAACATGATTTTGTTGCTTTAAGATTTATCAAAATCTCATTGTTGTGGGTTTTCCAGGCTACAAAAACGGTTTCCGGGTGCAAACCTACCCAAATGGTACTCCAAAACTAAAAATTAAACTTTTTCACAAATTCTATTATATAACCACTCTCCCATCAACCTTCCAGACCCAGAAATTATTAAATTTTATAATTACTTGTTAAAATTTTATTAGCTAATTTACATATTTTCACTTTGATGCTTATTATTACCTAACATAGTACATATATATAAAGTTTGGTTTTGGTTCGAGTGTCAGTCTTGATTTGTCTTCACCGATATTGGTGTGCAAAAAGAATGCGGTCTTGTCGGGGCTGGCGCCTTTTTCACACCTATAAAATTTTCCATTTCCTACTAAAACTTTAGGGCCGGCCTCCACTCCCGCCTTGGTACTCCCTGTCGTC
The DNA here is from genome assembly GCA_030248225.1 of Trileptium ribeirensis. Taxonomy (NCBI): domain Eukaryota; kingdom Metazoa; phylum Nematoda; class Enoplea; order Enoplida; family Thoracostomopsidae; genus Trileptium; species Trileptium ribeirensis. The sequence goes on along the minus strand of JASANE010005856.1, from coordinate 4,787 downwards.
TTTAGCGTGGTTGGCAAACGCAGTGAGTCCGAAACACTACCTGTAAAATGTGTTATTAAACATGGTCACTAGCTATATATTCAACAATAATTATATAAAATATATTAAAACTTATATAAATCATAAAATTATCCCATACATATATACTCCAACACCTAAATTTATCACTTAAAATTATCCAATTTAAAGTTTTATTTTAAATTATTTCAACCACTACTTGTGGCTTTTCTATCAATAAACAACTAAATTATGGCGTCTGTCTTGCGAGTCTCGTTTAGACTCGAATTAATGTATCAACTTGGTTAAAGCTATTACGTATCAAACTAGAGCATGTACATTTGCGCTCCGACGGGACGTTTAGCGGATACAACTCCTGTGTATAGGTGACTGTCTAATGTTAGTTTACGCTGAGACAATCCAATCTCTCTAAGTAGTAAAACGGAGTGATCGTATGGTTAACAAGTTGTAAGCCACCATTGGAAACAATTGTTGTTGCTACTACAGATATATCAGGTGTTTATATCATAGTGCAAGAACTATTACGCTCTAGATGCCTCACATGATATCAATCTTCCGCGATAAGATTGTGGTGGTGTGTAATTAAGTAAGGAGTAATGGGAGACTTCTACAAATACGGATGCTACGGAAAGTTACTGTGCCGTTCAATACTTGTGAATTATAAATTGGTGTCGTTGGTGAAGAATCGCGGAGTGCCATAATGTAACGTAAATGTGTCCGTGCACTGTTGAACGCTGTTGGAGGATTGCATCGTTAGAGAATGTCGTTACGAAGCGGCATTGCGCTGAAATAGCGATTAAATTGTTATTCCTAATTGGCTGTTGTTGGTATCTTGGAAAGAGCGAGATAAAGCAGGATTATTAGCTCGTTGAGTTGCCACATCCGTAGGTATAACGTTTGAGTTGAAGAAGCTAGCAGTGTGTATCACCATTATTCTAGTTCGCTAAACACCGGACTTGTGCAACCCAGCTACTAACGTATAAGGTTATTTGATATCCGACATCATAATTGAGCGTATAGTTTTGTGTGTTATAGTAGTCTCTGGGGGTCGGATTGTCGCGTAAGCACGGGAATACACTGCCGCAAAGAAATCCAGCTCCGACACGCTCTCGACTTTATATTTTTTATTATGTTTTTTTCTTTATTCTTACTTATTTCCACGCAAAGAACTGCGTGTGTAGTATAAGGCTGTAACGTTATTCTAAACGAGTTTGGATATTTCGGATTTTATTTATTGGATTGGAGTTCCAAAGAAGGATCTGCTGCGGTATAAAGTGAAGGGCTGCTACGTGAGTAAAAACTAGATTATATCACACAGGTGCATTAATACCAGTATTAAATAATTATAGTAATATTATTTCCCAAATAAAACCCAGGTGTTCAGGCTTAAAGAACTAAGCCTTCGGTATATAGTGGCCTAGTCAGAAGTAGAATGGGACTTATCGGTGATAGCAGTAGTGCGTGCTAAGCCTGGTGGTAATAAAGAATTGAGCCTTATCTGTGTTCTAATCATCTTAAATAAACATTTTTACTGGCGGCTTTGGTGATTAACTAGCTTAAACCATAGTGAGTAGAGCTGGTCTTGCCGCAGCGCTCACGAGAATCGTTTCACTTAGAAAGAAACAGGCACACTCACAAGCAATACGGACCACTTCGTTCCCCACCGGCATTCTACTGGCCACACTTCGAACCGCACATTTTTGGTAACGAATCCCTTTCCCATTTAATTACCGATAGACGTCATAAAAACAATCCTCCAACCCTACCTCCATCAATTCATCCAAAAATAACATGCTGACCACGATGTCGTGTAAAAGCGGGGAACAGTAATAATAAATAAAAGTGACCAGATTTTAGAAAACCAAAATTCGACACCAAGCCCTAAATAAGGCAGCAGCCAAAATATAAAGTATATCGTAGTATGAATTAATAGACCATATAATCGGAACGTTTTACGTAAGCCTGTTTAAATACTAAAATATTAAATGCCATTTCAGAAAACACCACCTAACGCAATAACCGCATCCATTACAAAAGCTAAGAACGTCGAAAACGGAGAATCGTTACCAAGCGAAAAGACACAGGAAACAACGACAAACCTGAGCACAACGGAAGAACTGGAAGATACAATCTAAGAACTTGATTCAAGCGTGCCCGATTCGAAAAGACAAGAGCAACAACTACCGAGCATGAGCAATAACAATGAACAATTCGAACCAACAATCGGTGCAAACCAATCACACGGTGCAAACCAAGACCAAATCGGTGTACACCAATTACGATTCGGTCCAACCCAAATGCCATTCGGTGCAAACCAAGAAACAATCGATGCAATCCAAATACGAGTGGGTGTAAATGAAGACCAAATCGGTGCCAATCAAATACAATTCGCCGCAAACCGAGATAAATGCAATTCATACCAATTACGATTGGGTGCAAACTAAATACGAATCCGTGCAAAGGAAGATCAATTGGGTGCAAATCAAAATAAATTCAGTGCAAATCAAATACGCTTCAATGCACACCTAGATCAATAAGGTGCAAACGAAAACCAAACGGGTGCAAATCAAATACGATTCGATGCAACCCAAGGCCAAATTAACTCAAACCGTAACCAATACGGTGCAACCCAAACTCAATTGAATGCAAACCGAGACCAATTCGATGCAAACGAACACCAATTTGATGCAAACCAAACGCGGTTCAATGCAAACAAACCGTGATCAATTTAATGCAAATTACAATCATTTGGGTACAAGTGAAGAACGGATCGGTGCAAACCAAAGACGATTTAATGCAAGCCGTAACCAATCCTATGTAAATTACGAACAATTCGGCGCAAACAAAGAAAGAATTGGCACTAACCAAACGCGACGCAACGTAAACCGAGAACAATACGGTGCAAACCATGATCAGTTTTGCGCAAATAACGATCGATTCTGTGCAAAGAACGATCAATACTGTGCAAACTACAACCAAGTCGTTGAAAGTCATATGCGATACGTCGCAAACCAAGATCAATCGAATGCAAACCAAGAGCAATTCGGTTCAAATAAAGAACGAATTGGAGTGAATCAAACGCAATTCAATGTAAACTGCGATCAATACTATGCAAATAAAGAACTAATCGGTGCAAATCGAACACGATTCAATACAAGCCGAAATATTAATATGTTAATAATTTATCTATTAGGATACCGCTCTACTAATAATTTATTTGCTACTATGATACTTAAGGCTTAGTTCTCTAAGCCTGAATACCTAAGATTTTTCGTGGGGATTTATTATTACTAAGGCTAATTAATAATTCGATGTTACTATACCTAGGTGAGAAGTTTATAACACTCGTACAACTGCGTTCTTTAGCCGCGAACTATATACTAAATCAAAATTACATCGATTTGGTGTGTCCATAAGTTGAAGAAATATGTTTGGTTTCGATGTTATTGATATACTTTGCTCTGTGTGCTTAATCGGTTGATATTTCGCAGTTCGTTATTTGACACCGCCCGCAGCCAAAGAGGCGGGCGTATGGTAGCACGGTTATATATGGGATAGTTGCTTGTCATGGACGTTTCGGACGAGGATTCCCAAGCTGTCAACCTTCTGAGAAACCAACAGCTGTTGGCTATTTATCGTGATTTGTCACCCACTATTGCAGTAGCCGAATTTGGGACCCTTGAATTTGGCCTTTCGTATTCCTGCTCGCTACACCACATATCATGGCATTTTGTATGAAGAGAGGCGTGGGTCATGTCCCCCTCACCAGGGCCTTAACGTAGCCAATGACTCTGATTTTAGCAAGGGACAGGAATGCGTGTACTAACTAGCAACTTTTAAGCACGACCTAATTTAACAAGTCACTTTCACTATAACTGAATGATCGTAAATGGTATAGCAACGAGTGTTCCTTTAATGATTATAAATATTTTGAAACAATCAAAGTACGATTTTTACACATTAGTGAGGTCAACTTGAAAAATAGCAACACAGTATCTAATAAATGGACGCTTAAAGATTCGATTTAAATCCAACTATGCACTAATGTAGACCGCCTGAGCATGGCATTAACAGTAAAATTAAACAACAGAAGTTTCTTATATCGTGAACTCAACGTTATCTGAAAACAGCAAACCAAACCATTTTTTATTAGAAGTTAGCTAGTAGAGCGTATGATGCACATTAAGCATTATTATGCAACAACATCCGATATCTTTTACGGTTATGAAGTCATAGGTCACAAAATTGCGCAAACATTTCTTAAGATGGCATATGAAACTTGCCGTTCGAAAAATAACTTTGCTATAATATTGTGGACCGCGTATCAAACACCTCGCCATCTTCACTGCACACAACTATTTGTGTATTTCTATACTTCAGTGTTAATTTATAACTGTCTTTATCTAAACTATTATCTGCTCAACAGTTCCATAGTGTTTCCAGAATTATGTTTGTCGTTGCGAGAGCACGGCTACCAAAACGCACCTGGCATCGCGTCGCTGCTACATCCGGTGTGAAAAGGTTAAATAATAAATTTTTATAGTAAAGCATATGTTAAGATAAAACATATAACTAAAACGTGAGACCGAATAGAATTAGTGATCTGAACCGACTTATTGATACATATTGAATGTACAGCTGGTATATAGTTTACTGCAGAGATTTTTTCACTCGAACAAAGCGTTTGTGCGAGCATTTTATCAGAAAAGTTTTATAGCCGCCAAAGTAACAGTGTGATTATTTTACATTGTGTAGTATGTCGTGCCATA
>JASANE010005855.1:0-13312 GCA_030248225.1 Trileptium ribeirensis | reverse complement strand
TATATACCAGGGAGTAACAGACATTCCGGTTCCGGCGAAAATCGTGTTCCGGTTGCGGTTCCGGCAAAGGGCAAAAACCATACCGGAACCGGAATTCCGGTTTAAAAATTTTGTTTGAAATTTTCCACGTTTTTTGCTTCGTCCTGTAATCCAAACATATGTAATATATATTATACAATGATCAAGCTCCAATACAACCAAGCAAAAGAAAAGCTTAACTAACCGATTTGCCGTGTGAAACGTAAGTAGGGCACATAATCTGAGCAGGAATTTTTCATAATAACCTGCAGGAGTTTGTTAAATCAAAGCCAGGTCGATGCTTGTAGCAGCTATTTTACACATCCAGAAGTCTGTGGGATACGTTTGAATTAAACCGGTCCAACTCGAAAACAGAGTATGGCTTACGCAAAAGCACTTAGGGTATGCTTGGCTAACATAAATTGGGTCAAGCACCGCCAGTGCGCTTGTAAACTTGGTAAATCAGTCTAAATTGAAGTAAACTAACGTTATCTGCAACGCAGCTAGAAACGGCTTTCTTGGCAATGAACTGTATTTATTGAAACCGTGCGAGCAGCATCACAGTGTGTCTCATTTATAGCATTCTGATTAGAACGTTATCATCATTATGATCTAACTGACGGGCCCTGTTTGTCCAACGCTAGCCTAAACAGTGTCTCTGACCAATGATCAGAAAATTACCTTCTATCTATTATTTTCTCTTAGAATCATATAAATCCATAATTTCAAGTTTCCTACAGCAGAACGTGCAACTAACGTATGTGTAGTAAAGGGAGGCGACTGGAGACAGAGCGAAAGTATGTATTCTACGCTCCAAGCTTTGTAAGCACATTCGATTTGACGCAGTATACGCAGTGCTGTATAGTGGAAGATATTTTTTGCTCTGAATGTCCAAAAACCGACATATTTGACCGATAAATAAACATTATTAGCTTCCTCAGTCTCTTTATAGATTCAGAAAGGCAATAATACCATCGCAATATATTAACTTTAATGTAAAAGTTATTTTTAATGCGTTTTAAATCCACTATACCTTATTTTGTTCCATCATCTGTTTTACTATATATAAAAATTTCGAAGACCAGGTTCCGGATCCGGTTTAAATGGACGGTTCCGGTTGCTGGTTCCGGTTCCGGTAAATTTCGGTTCCGGTTATTCCCTGATATATACTTAAATAGATTCTTTCTGTTGCCAGTAGTAAGAATTTGTCTCTCCCGATTACGTTTGAGCCGGGTAATAGCTTTATTGCATTTTAAGATATGCCTCTTGTACGCTGTGTGGTCTGCGGTTAACTTACAAGATTTCCATAATTTAGCCTTTTGCTTAACGAGCTTCTGAATAAAGCGAGGGTATGACGTTTTATGTTTAGTACCAATCTTAGTTTTTGGAACAAATTTTTCACAGGCATCATTTAAAATACAACTGAACAAGTTCCATTTATCGTCGACAGTAGATACAGTATTAAGCATAAGATCCGAGTTATACGATATATAGCAAAAAACTATTCATTGAAGCAAAGTCAGCACACCTAAAATTATATGCATAAAGAGAATTAGGTGCTGTGTCCGGAGTTAATGACCCGTCTATATGGAAATCGATCGAAACGTGGTCTGCATGAGATTCCCCACTGGATATTTGGGGAACTTTCAGCGGAGAAGTTGTTAATAGAAGATCAAGGTAGTTTTTGTCATGAGTGGGAAACGTAACCATTTGGTGTAAACTTAACTCGTGAACACAATCCATAAAACAGTTATTGACTGAACTATTAGTCCAGCTGTTGTTGATCCTATCAATATCAGGTTAATTGAAATCACCTACAATCGCAACAGGACATGTTACGTTGTTAATGTATCTTAGACAGCTTGTTAAACAAGACAAATGATCCTTATCCGAGGTCGGTGGGCGATAGAGGCACACTAGTCTGTTTCTAGTTGGAATAAATATATCAATTGAAGTGATTTCCAAGGTGCTATATTCATTTACTGTAATATCGACAACACAGTGCTTTATATCCTTATGAACAAGAATAGCTACTCCACCGCCTCTACCGGTTAACCTGTCGCTACGATATATACTGTAATTGCTGTTAGAGAATTAGGAAAGTCCTGCGTAAACCAAGTTTCGCATACTGCAACAATATGAAACAGTTCAGCAAAAAGCATCGACTCTAGTTCTGCGATCTTGTTAACTAGACTTCGTGCATTGAAAACGTAACATGTAATACATTCTTTTGGGTCTGGCGCTGAAGTATTTGAAAACTCTTTTAGTTTAACTGAACTGTTGCATTGTTGCGAGTATGATTAATTTGAACTGAAAGTTTACCACCGTTATCGACAAAACTGTAGTCCAGATTTGTATGTTTACCTCCAATGAGACGACGGTCCTTGTTACGGGTACAATTTTTAAATGCGACCAGTTTCTCTTTTACTACAACATAATGAGTTGTGTTCTGGCAGTTGTCGCGATTGTTTAAATTGAGGTCGTAAGCTTTTCTACGAAAAGCTGTTTGTTGTTTTAATTCGTTCTCTGACATTGAGCGTCGTATAAATATGTTAGCGAGTCCGGTATGATGTTTGAGTTTTTTCGCGTTCTGCAGCAACGATCGGGCGACGACAAGCGAACTTTAAGAAGACGAGGTATAGCGTTGGTATTGTCCCTTGATCCGGTCTGGCCATAAATTCCCATTCTGTAGACTTCCTGAACTTCGGTAGAAGGATCTAGTTTTTTGCATATCTCCGTTGCATCACGAAAGTCACTTCTATTCTCGGGTAGGCCTTTCATAACAATACATCGGCGCCGTCGTGCTTCCTCCTCTTCAGAATTGTTTGACCCATGAATTATGTGCGCTGGTGTAGATGAGTTCTGTGCTATGTTAGCCCAGGTTGGTGCATCACATGTTGCAGCATCGTTATTATACTCACCCTCAGTAGGAATCAATTGAGCAGCATGTTTCAGCTTGTCCATCGATGCAGTAGATTCTGCGGTAGCGGCAGTTAGTTTATCGATGGCCGATGACAAAAACGATATTTCGCATTCAATTTTGGCGAGTCGTTCGTTATAATTGATGCTTTCTGTTTCGGAATTTGTGTACAGTGCAGCACGCGATTTTTTGTGGTTTCGAGCAAATGTTTGGCAATCGGTACACACAACGAGTACATGGGGTATTTCATAGCGAACTGTGTGGTCCTTTTGAATGTTTATGCATGCGAAGTAAATCCAGCAGCCGCATAGATCGCACTCAAAACAATCGTTTCCGCCTTCTTTGTTGCATTCGGAGCATATTTCATGCTCGGTTATGTCGAGTGTGGATTTGGAAGGTGATTGATTTTGCAAACGCGGATGCTGAGACGGGGGTTGAATTTGTTTGGACTCGCTTTTCCGGTGTTGACTGAGGCCTTTGTTGCTAATTGATAGGCGTTGGTTTGTAGGCATTGTAGTAGCGCGGAATGTGACGATATTTGAGCAATTTAACGTCCGGAAACAATCAGAATATGTAGTAATAGGTATTTATTTCTGGTGTAACGCACCAGTACGCACTCTCCTTTATTCTTCCTCATGAAACTGAATGCAATTAGGTTAAAACCTTTGGACTGTTGATGATCAAATCATTGCATTCAGCATTCATATGCACGCTGGACTGTTGATAATCAAATCATTGCATTCAGCATACTGAAAAATATTATATAGACCAGTTTTGATGACCTGTACACAATGCGTAACCAAACAACTGAAGAAAGACAATATTCTGGAAATCGGGTTCATTGACCATAAACATATGAAAAGTCATTAAATATGGACCGTGGACACTAGATAACCAAATTATTGTATTGAGCCTTAAGAAATACCTACATGTAGACCATTATTGGTGCCCTACACGCAATACACAATCAGACGAATGAAAACGCACGACACTTTGGAAATCGGATTCGTAGGCCAAAACACCCTTGAAACCCCACGAACAGGTATATATAATATATATAGTCAAGCTGAACTCTAGATAACAAATCAGCGTGCTTGACAACCTAATATGCAGTAATTGCAATGTAAAACTAAGTATTAAAACGGCTAAATTTGAAAAACCGCTATTTCTGGAAAAGTGTCGATGGACCATATTCAAACCGACAGCGACCCAGGAGTGGTCCCTCAAAAAAGTCGTACTCAATAAAGTTGTAGATGTACATGAGCTGGTTCTGCATCTCGATGCGAAACCTGTGTCGCGAGGTATGGTCTGCGAAAGACTGGTAGATGGTTAGATTTGCCAAAGAACCATTAAAAACCTGTTTTTTGCCATTTTGAACCCGTAAATGGGCTCGGAGCAGTTCGCGTTCAGCTAAAGGACCCATCGTCGTCATTTTTGCTATCGAACAAACATTTCGTCGAAATCCGTCCATCCGAAAATTAGATATGAATGACAGCGACAGACAAAAAGAAATTTTCACGATTTTCCGCCTAGTGCCCTCAATGGAAACTCCGCTCAATCCGTTTCAATTATTTTTTTAGTTTCCTCACGTTCAGCTCCCTCCAGATATTTTTCTGCACAACTAAAAGACTGGCAAATTTTCCTCTGCGAGACAAAAAATAAGTCAGTATTTCTTTACGAGACTCAAAAATCTTTATATTTTTGCCCAGCGGGACTGAAAACACTAAGATTGTTTTTAGTCGTTAGGGTTTCACTATATATATAATCTGCGTTAATGTCTGGAGCATTTGTATATTGTGGCTTAGACTCCAAAAACGAGGTCGACAACACATATATACTTAGCATAGTTGTAATATCGACGAGAAGATTCTGCACGGTGGGCTTCCCTTTGTGCACCGACATCTCTGGCAATGGTTATACATAATTTAAGATATCGTAAAATCCCAAATGGCCAAAATATTGTTTGAGCAGTTGAACGCTTCGTTGGAGTGATATAATCTTAAGCCAAATTCCTGCGTGGTCAGCTTCACAAAAAACATAAGCGTGAGTAAAAGTAAATTGTGCCCATCGACCATCCTATTTCGCAATAACCGATAACAAAACCATGCCCATTCAATTGCAGTAAATTTTCGTTGGGAATAAAAATTCGGTATCATTTTCGTTGAATTTTCAACAGCAAACATCTGATTTCCATCACACAACTGTGTGATCTTGAACAATTTTGCGCCGAATTACGTTTGACCAAAGAATTAAACCTATCTGAAACAATTGTTTTAATCAAAACTAGTAAAATATATGTTAGTTAATATATTTAATGTTAATATATAGTTAATAATGGGAACGCGTCAGCAATACCATGCAAAATACCACATGCAAAACGATATCCGGTAACGTGATGAAGAGCGGATTAATCGCTGCAGTCAACACTTCCAACAACTACTTAATCCTGATCCCTTAGCCCAAGCCTATCATCAGTCAGAACGATCTGTCTTCAAATGGCAGGTAAGATGCTGAAGATCACTCCCAACCACTGACAATACAGGAAGCACGCAAATAGTTACCTTCGTATATTTTAAAGCAACATTCGACTTAGTGGATAGAGACGTCCATTACAGCATTATTCAAATCACTCCTTAATATTTGAAACCAAGACATGCGTACGACAGGTATCAGTATTGTCACTGGCTTTGTTCAACTTCGCCGTTGACTGGGTACTGAATGCTTGTGTTCACGAACCACTAACAAGTTAGCTTCACAACATAAGCTTCGCATGGCAGCGTCTTCCGTCGTCAACTGAGTTTTGAATGAGGCCATACAACTGCGCAAACAGCCTCAGTTTAATGGCATTTTTCTCCGCCGATCAATGTCCGATGACGACAGGCGTCGGCTGGCAGCATTGCATCAAAAAGCTAAAGATCTCAACCTGCAGCACCTACTACGAAAATCCCTAATAATAGAGACAAATACGTCGATGTTAATGAAAGGCTTGTTTTTTCAAGGACCGTGACCTACGAAATGGACAATTGATTAAAGGCAAATATGAGTTGAAATACTCGGTGAACCTCGACAATGACAAATATACCGTCGATTTAAACCAACTTCGGGGTTTAATCCTCATAGCTCTACACCACAAATAGCCACTTTCAGCGATATGACTTAAAGCCAAATACTTTAACGCGCGTAGTATTTGTAATAAGTTATGTGACGTTGACATTATTCTGAACTCTGGTGAATATGACATAATTGCAATCAGCGAAACTTGGCTATAAATGATTCTATTTCCAATTCATTATTCGAAGTTGGCAATGTGTACAATATCATTCGCAATGATAGAACGAACAGCAAAGGGGGAGGAGTAATACTCTTTATCAAATCCGAAATAAAATATGCTGAAAAGCATTTCGAAACAATTGATGAGGTAATAGAATTTGTAGCAATTGATTTACTCATTCCAACAAAACATCGGCTCATCTGTGTCTACCGCCCTCCCTTCAACGACATGCATTACCTATCACAGACGATGACTCTTAACAGCTGGCCTGTGCCAATTGTCGGTGACTTTAATTTTCCCGACATTAACTGGAATTGTAAATCATATCCACAAACTTTATTGTATGAAACATTTTTACCGGGATAAGTGAGGCAGGACTGGAACAGCTAGTCACTTTTTGTACACGTGGCATTAATATTTTAGACTTAGTTTTGACCACATCTCCTTTAAACGTACCAGTTGTTGAATGTGATGAAAACTCTGCTATTTCTGATCATGTTTCAATCAATTTTGCTATATCCGGAATCTTCTGTGAACCTAATCGTGATTTGAATTCGAACTCAAACTTCATATTTAACTTTTCCAAAACCAAGTTCGCACGGTTTAAATCTTACCTAGCATGAATTGATTGGAATTTGTTATTGTACAGTGTTCATACAGTGGAAGAAAAATGGAAATGTTTTTATAATATTCTGTATAATGGCTGTTTGATGTACGTACCTATAATTCAATGCCATAATATAGGGTCGAAACGAAAATATCCTAAACATATTGCAAAACTTATTTCGAAAAAAGCGAAAATATGGCGAAAGTGCAAGTCAGCAAAAAATTTTTCGGAATACGAAAATATTGCAGAGAAATGCTCCGCCGCTCTTTTTTCTTTCCGAAAAAATCACGAACGTAGGATTTTAACGAGTGGAGATCGTAATAAACTTTTCAAATACGTCAATAACAAATGTTTTAGTCAAGGTGGCGTTAGTACACTTAAAAGTGATCTCGGCGATCTCGTAACAAGTGACAAGGAACGTTCAGACATTTTAGCCAAATCATTCCAGCAAGTTTTTACAACTGATGACGGTAGCATACCTGCTACTCGCGATCAAGCTCATTCTCAAACTTTGAATCGGGTAGCTTTCACACATGCTATCGTTCATAAGGTTATGGGAAACCTGAAAAATAAAAATAGTCATTCGCCTGACCTATTTTCACAATTTTTTTCTAAAGCAACTGCGGGATTTATTATGCTATCCATTATCTCATATTTTCGAACAATCTTTTGTTAATGGTGTTATTTCTTATGCTTGGTTATGTGGTGATGTTGTTGCCGTTTACAAAAAGGGTTCGGCTTCTGATCCAAAAAATTATCGACCTGTGTCGTTGTTATCAAACTGTGCTAAGATCATGGAATCCATCATTAATTATAGTATACTGTGGCCTGCCTGTAACAGTCCAAACTTATATAACCGACTGTGCGGATATCGTGCTATTACCCAAAACGAAAGTATTGTCATGTTGTCCTGCCGGCCCCCCATCTCTGTGGATGGTACCATTTTCCTGAACGTTGACAGTCTCTGCTATCTTTATTACATTTTAATCGGTTCCCGATGCTCTAACAGCGACATTTCGAACAGGTTAACTGCAGCATTACTTGCGTTTGCTAAACTTAGCAAGCTATGACGAAATTGTCTAGTTAGCAAACAACAAGGTCTTGGGCGTGTCTGCAATTCCAGTGTTATTTAATAGCGCGGAAACTTCCTAGGCGCGACAAATCGCACCATAGAAGTGCTTGGGCGCAACTGCCTAAGCAAGACACTGCGTATTCCATGGCTGGGCACACTTCAAGATGCGCGCTATATAGCATTTCACAGACAGTTATATACATCGATACGTCTAATATGTTGGGACGCGTTCGAAGGATGGCGTAGATTCGGCTTACAAATCGGATGTTGCTCGCAGACGTATCATCAAGTCAAGACACTGCGTATTCGATGGCTGGGCACACTTCAAGCTGCGCGCTATATACCTTGGCGAATCAAAAATGCAGCATTTCACAGACAGTTACAACGATACGTCTAATATGTTGGGACGCGTTCGAAGGATGGCGTAGATTCGGCTTACGAATCGGATGTTGCTCGCAGACGTATCATCAAGTCAAGACACTGCGTATTCCATGGCTGGGCACACTTCAAGCTGCGCGCTATATACCTTGGCGAATCAAAAATGCAGCATTTCACAGACAGTTACAACGATACGTCTAATATGTTGGGACGCGTTCGAAGGATGGCGTAGACTCGGCTTACGAATCGGATGTTGCTCGCAGACGTATCATCAAGTTAGAAACGACCGCAAGACGGCTTAGAAATCCGGAAACGTTCGATACTTATGACATAGCCGCTGTTCACACACGTACCATCTGGCCTGCCCACAGCCCTCCGAAAAGTGGGGGAGAACTTCCGGAACCCCATGTTCATTCTCGGGGGGAGGGGGAATTAAAAATGGAGGCATAAATTTTGCTTTAAAAATACGAAATATTTCCCTATTTTCATGTATTTTTACTACTGTGAATGTATTTTCAAACTAAATAACGATATTTTAGCATTATAAATAGTGGTAATTAACGTTTACAAAACAATTTGCAAATATGAAGTTTCAGACATAAAAAATTTTTGGAATTGGTTGAATATGGGGTTTCGGCCGAGCATGACGCACATGGCGGAAAATCTCATTAACATGGGGGGATTTGGAATGGTGGGGGTCCCTCCACTGTGGACAAGCAAGGTCATTGAGAGGATGGAGACGGGAACCTCGAGAGGTCACGGGAGAGCACGTATCGGAGATTGTGAATCACCCGGGTTTTGCTTCCCCCACAACAGAGGGGACAGGCTAATATAGGTAAAAGACCGTGGATTAAGTTTACTCTCATAATACAATAAGACAATTGTATGGTGGGTACCAGGGAGTAACCGGAATTCCGGTTCCGGCGAAAGTCGTGTTCCGGTTGCGGTGCCTGCAAAGGGCAAAAACCATACCGGAGCCGGAATTCCGGTTTAAAAATTTTGTTTGAAATTTCCACGTTTTTTGCTTGATCCTGTAATCCAAAAGTATGTAATATATATTATACAATGATCAAGCTCCAATACAACCAAGCAAAAGAAAAGATTAACTATATAACCAATTTGCCGTGTGAAACGTAACTATGGCAAATAATTTGAGCAGGAATTTTTCATAATAACCTGCAGGAGTTTCTTAAATCAAAGCCAGGTCGAAGCTTGTAGCAGCTATTTTACACATCCAGAAGTCTGTGGGATACGTTTAAATTAAACCGGTCCAACTCGGTAACAGAGTATGGCTTACGCAGAAGTACTTAGGGTATGCTTGGCTAACATAAATTGCGTCAAACACCCGCCAGCCAGTGCGCTTGTAAACTTGGTAAATCAGTCTAAATTGAAATAAACTAACGTTATCTGCAACGCAGCTAGAAACTGCTTTCTTGGCAATGAACTGTGTTTATTGAAACTGTGCGAGCAGCATCACAGTGTGTCTCATTTATAGCATTCTGATTAGAAAGTTATCATCAATATGATCTAACTGACGAGCACTGTTTGTCCAACGCTAGCCTAAACAGTGTCTCTGACCACTGATCAGAAAATTACCTTCTATCTATTATTTTCTCTTAGAATCATATAAACCAATAATTTTAAGTTTCCTACAGAAGAACATGCAACAAGCGTATGTGCAGTAAAGGGAGGCGACTGGAGACAGAGCGAAAGTGTGTATTCTACGCTCCAAGCTTTGTAAGCACATTCGATTTGACGCAGTATACGCAATGGTGTATAGTGGAAGACATTTTTTGCTCTGAGTGTCCACAAACCGACATATTTGATCGATAAATAAACATTATTAGCTTCCTCACTCTTTAAAGTTTCAGAAAGGCAATAATACCATCGCAATACATTAAGTTATTTTTAATGCATTTTAAACCCACTATTCCTTAATTTCTTCCATCATCTGTTTTACTATATATAAATTTCGAAGACCAGGTTCCGGTTCCGGTTTAAATGGACGGTTCCGGTTATTCCCTGGTGGGTACTCATGGACGTAGCACCAATTATCGTTTCGAATACTCTTGTTTGTACAGTGGTGGGAGGGGTGGGCGGTTCCCGTCAGTTTCCAAATCCCCCATGTTCGTGAGATTTTCCATGCATGTCCCCCCGCACGGCCGAAACCCTTGTGTTCAACTAAATCCAGAAAGTTTTTTACCTCTGCATACTGATGTTTTTCTACGCTAAATGGTTTTTTAATATTATCACTAAATCTTTTTTAAATATTATACTATATTTAGCGTGAAAATACTTGTGCAACAGTAAAAGTATATACATGAAAATATATATATCTAACATTATTAAACAAAATTTACTCACCCCTTTGAAATTTCTTCCGGGAATGAGCGTGGAGGCCCCACTTTTCGGAAGGTGGTGGACAGGTCAGATATTGTTTCTATCGATATTGAATGTCCTGTGGCGATAAAATACAGGCTATCACACCTATACAATAAAATTTCAATAACTGCGTAAACGACGTACCTGAGTTTCAGGATCCATTTCAGGAATTCATAGAACTGCTAATAGGTACAGAATGCACGAATACTGTTCAAAGGGCTGTATGCGTTAATAAAATAAATAATATAACCGGTTTCACGCCATTAAAATTCCAACAGAAACTTAAATTTTAGATAAATTATGTAATAATTGTTTAAAAATCTGAGAAGTCATAACTGTTTCATATGTTATTCATTAGCTATTAGTTTCCAAAGTTGATATATTTGTTGTTAGTGTTCACACAATTTGGAGAACGTAATGAATAAAAGTTTATAAAACTGGCTTGGAGGCGCTACTGATTCCCTTTTTTACAACAGAAACCCCAAATTAATGTTACAAAATTTTAAACCAAACGAAGGAATTTATAACAAAGTAGGTATATTAGAATTGATAAAAACTGTGCAGAACTAATGCAACAATTTCACATAATTAGGAGTATGTAAGAAATAGGAATAGAAAATTATTTGCAGGCGACGTGGACTAACCCAACTTTTAGCGTTATTACTTGAAGAAATGTGGTAAACAAAACACAATAAACATAGCTAACATTGTGTCGCGGGTGAAGCTGACATCAGATATATATTTATACGTATTCAACGACACCAGTAGGGTACTGTGCCTCCATGTATTCCCAACTGCGGCCCAGGTAAACCTGATGTATAATACTTTATGTTGTTACGAAAAACAGCATGGAGTGTGGGGTTCAGGGCGGCAGACCACGACTTATGCCTAGGCTTAGATTATGTCTCACATAAGGACTAAAGCTTAAGATAATACTAGGCTTAGTTTGTAGTATATCGAGAATGTCGCCATGTCAACCTTAGGGCCCGGACCATGTGTGATTCTATAGTTAGTGGTAGTTGAGCCTTACATATTTAATTAAGATAAATCCATAACTCAAAAACGGTTTGTCGGCTCGACGTCGTGAGATATCAAAATTTGTGTCTTGCAGCGAACTGATGCGGTTGTGTGACTTAGATTCCTAGCTCAACGGCTTGATCTATAGTTACTGAAAAACCGTAATTTCACGGTTTTACGTTATATGTGAAGCGTGTAAATTTGCTAACATTCATTTTAGCGCCTTGAATACCGGTAAGAATTCACACTTTATTTGACATTGGATTATATAGGACTTTGCTTCAATGTTTCTTGTTGGAACACTGATATCGAATAAACCCATCTTTTTAGCTTAGATTTCAAATTCTTAGGATCTATAACCAAGTGCTTGTTTGCCGAAGCAATTTCACGTGCTGTGAACAGATGAACATTCAACACTGAGAAATGGCAATGGGGTCCCTCAGATTTCGTCTGCTCGGGGCATATATGCTCTGGTACCCCACACTGGAAAATATTACAACGCCACTGATTTAATATTTGATTGAGTAAGGTGCCAACGTACAACCATGTTTACCGATAAACCTTTCTCCGATCTTGAAGTACGGTCATTAACTGATAAAGCATTAACAAGTATGGTAATTTCAACAAAAGTGAGAATTACAAATGCACAGGATTAAAATATCAGTGTCTATAGAAGCCACATACACCAGATCTGTGTTCTGTTGCGTAACGAGTGTAAACGAATACACTTCCTTAGATGCTGACGTAGGTGCTGAACCGCTAATATGATAACGGTATCTCTAATATTTTAAATTGACTCAATTTCGCAGAAATACCGAACTACTGGTATAATTCGACAATAAACTTCTAGTAGAAGCGCAATTTTGCCTTAAGAACGTGAGCATACGTGCTCATAAATGGGACGCAAGGAATGGTTGTACTGTGCGGTGTGAAAACACCGGGACCGTAAACTTTTGTGAAAATTGGAAAACAAACGAAAAATTTGGGAAATAGGCACGAAATCACAAAAATTATAAAAAAGAGGAACTTAGTATAATTTCACAAAATAAGGAACAGCAGAAAATTGGGGACAGAGGAACTTAGTAATATTGTAACAGGCCTGTTCCGGCCCGTTACGTGTCTTCTACATGATTTCGGCGTCAGAATTGCTTAAACGTACCGCAAATCGAGCCAGACACAGTTTATGGGAACAAAATTCTCATAGGATGCATGGTGCCATGGTTATGGACAATTGTGCTGTTTATCACTGTATTGCCTGTATATTCTGCCATTGTTACGTTTTTGCCAGTGACCTAACTGATCTAACCCTTGCCTTTGCATGATTTATTGTATGATTATATGGTTGGACAGGCTCATGTGAGCCCAGAGAAAATTGGCGTAGCTTAGCCGTTTAAAGTTAGGAGGATAAGAAGGGTAATAGGATCTTTGACCGGATGGCGTAGGCAAACCTGGACGGAACTCGACTACTTGTCCCCATTTCCCTATTGGGAATTCAAAATTCCTACCGTCCCGGACTAGGAGGCCTCTGTCGATTTAAGGGGTCGGCAAGTAATCAAAATCAGGACTATCAATTTTACCTGGTTCAAGCAATCTATAGCTTAATGGTGTAACAGGGTCGTTCCGACCCTGTCACGGGTATTTTGGGAC
>JASANE010005853.1:0-12137 GCA_030248225.1 Trileptium ribeirensis | reverse complement strand
TAATTATTTATCACAGACATAAACAGCGACAACCATACTCTTTACTACCACGGAAACATCACAAGTATCCCTGCGTTTACGCTTGAAACTAGCTGAAGCTTCATTACTTAAAGCTAAGCCGCACAAATGTAAAAATGTGTGCATTATCGCTTAGAGTAGGTTATAAAATCACTCCTCCATACGTAATTTATCATGATTTCGGCAAAACGGCGACAAAACAACAAGTGGTGATCAATCCGGGTTTATCGGTGGAACTACTCTTTACCATATTGAACGGCTTCAATTTGTCATATACATTTATTCCAGCCAACCATACAAAAAACTATGTAGATCAAATGATGGAAAGCCTTTACAATGACGATGTCAACTTTCTTACTCCTCAGTTTGGCTAACTCCAGAACGTTGTCAAAAAGCTATCTGCATCCAAGAACCATCTATAGCAACGTTTATGGTAGCAGGGGTACATCCGCATCCACGCAGTTGCTCATCGAAAATGTTAAAAACGTTCTCTTGGTCAGTCTGGCTGGCCGGTTTGACAAACTTGCTAGTCTCGGGAGTAGTTATCTCTATTGGACGTCACGATTTGAAATCACTGCGCTTGAAAGAGCTCCTTCCTATATTTGGCGACAGTATGTTCAGCTTATGTTTTAGCCAGAGGAATGCGAAATTTTACAGAGCCAAACGATTTGTTTCAACTATTGTAACGACTTGGTCACTAATGGCATTTGTTGGACAGCGTTTTGCCAAATCAAAACTTACATCCAATCTCGTTCCGTGTAATGTTGCTGACCGATTTAGCGATGTGGAAAAAATCAGCCAAGAAATTGAGAATCACAAATATAATCTTATAGTTACGAACCCAAAGTCGCTATTTAGACACGAAATTATATCAATGAAAGACAATCAAATGATAAAAGTGATCCGGGAAGCATTATGTGGCCGCGAAATTATATACGAGCCGAATGCGAGAAATGGTTTAAATTTTGTCGACAATCATCCGGGTTCAATATATTTTCGGTCATATCAAGTTTTCTCTTATCTATCAATCGTGCACAAGTTGTGAAACGTAATATTTGTGCCATTGCATCAATTTCAGCTATCCAAAATCTATATGATGAGCAAAAGCCTTATCAAATTTCGACCCGTTGTTGAAAAACGCGTTCAAGCATTGTATGAGTTTGGAATTTCAAAACGTATCTCTTCAAAGTATTCGCAAAGCAGAAACAAAGACAACCAACAGGAAGAAGTGCGCTCTCTGTCAATACAAATTTTGTTTATAAATTTAAAATACTTATTAATTTTAGCTTTTTCAATCGTCGCATTGTGTTTCTTTGCGGAGTTTACAATTTTTCACATTTAACGCGATTACTGAACTGCATGAAGCTAAAGTAACCCAACCCAACTAGCTGCATGAAGCTTCAAGTGGTTAAACTGAATAATACCGAATTCTATCTTAACCCGTAACGTAAAATTACATACATTTTTAATGGTACTGTGGATTTTAGTGTTGAACTTGGTTGCTGTCCGGTATTCATAAATCTTCATATTATAAGGGTTTCATAAATGATGAGTCTTCGATACCAACGGTTCTTGCAGAGCCGTTCTTGGGATTAAAAACACACTTTTGCTATTAGAAAATCGAAGAACCAGTTGTCAACAGAACCTAATGCAAGACCACAAATGTCGATGAGGACGTTCTGAGATTGTTTCTAAATAAACCGGTTCGAACGTTTGAAAAGTGAACAATATATTTTTGGACAGTCCGATTACAGTTCAGAAAGTGAAGCAAACGATTCGCCCAATTCAGGAAAACAAGACATCTGGATTGGAAGAGATTCTGATAGATTTCAATAAAAAATTTGGATTGAATTTTATAGTCGCTAACAAATCAAAAATGAGATGAACGCGAGCGCCTGTGATGTCGTAAATATCTCTTATACAAGAAAAAGGGCCATTAGAAAAACCAATAATTATGTCAAATCTGAATTATCAATTTTGGCAAAAAGTATCAAGTCGACGTCTGAGCACGGTTATGAATACATCGGTACATCCTGGTCAATCGTGTGCAGTACCAGGAAGGAATATTTTAAATAATTTGTTCCATGCTCTATCTATTATTCATTATTCACAGGAACCAAATCCATCTAAGTTTTTTCTGTCAGTTGGTAACGAATCGGATTTTGATGTTGTAGAATGGTCATTTATGTTTAGCACACTTGAATCTATAAATTTTGGAACATCGCTTCGAATTATTTAAAGCTTATGTAGAAGTATTTAAGCTGGACATGCAAAATCTGGAGTACGTGTAGATGGATTCCTGTCGGGCCGTTTTGATATTATTCGCAGAATATGACAAGGATGTCAGTTGTCGCAGCTTATTTATGGTATTACAGCTGAAGTTATTTCAGTAATTATGTAAGCTGCTGAATCGAAAAATCAACAGAATCGGTTCATGGTTTAACGACTTAGGCTAACCATTAGTGTAAGCCTAAGTCGTTACCCCATGAGTAGATAGAAAATGGGGGTTTTGCCCCCCCCCCGCCCCCCGCCGGCGGCGGTTTCCATACAAATTTTGTGTGATTACGAAATCGAAGCGGGGAGCCATGATTAGCCATCATAGGTATGTTAGCTATGTACATAATGTATATAAATATGTGTATGTGTATATTATATAGATATATAACATAAAATGCACACATACATACATGTATGTATCTCCTATATGCTACACGCCTACTGTTTGTGTATATGTAAGCGTCCATACCTACAAAATCCCTTCTTATACTTTATACTCATGCACCATACAAACGGCACGGTATGTGATAAACAAATATAATGTATGTATATCATATATACACAGTGTGGTTGTGAGAAATATCAAGTTTACCATGTTTGTAGCTAGTTGTTTATACGTGTATAGTATTTGTTTTTGCTTTTAACTCACTGTTTAGTCAACTTATTGGCTTAAACTCACCCAGGCAATGCGGAAATAGCGAAGAAAATGACGTTGCCTAACAGGTCAAAGGTCAAATTTAGACATGTTTGTTGCGGTGAAGTGTTGCTTTTAGTACCGCTAAGGTAGTTAGGATAGGGGTATGGTTACACTATTAGGGGTACGTTTTAGGGGTACAAAAAGGCTATTTTAGGGGTACAAATACTGTTTTATTGCAATATAGGGGTACGTTATTGAAATTTAGGGGCACAAAATAGCAAACATGTGTAATTTTAGGGGTACACAAATGGTAAATTACTAATTTGGGGATACAAAATGGCGCAAATATGTAATTTTAGGGGTACAAATATGGTATTTTTGGGGTACAAACACTTTTGTTGCAACATAGGGGTACGTTCTAGGGGTACAAAATGGCTATTTTAGGGGTACAAAATACTGTTTTATTGCAATATAGGGGTACATTACAGAAATTTAGGGGCACAAAATAGTAAAAATGTGTAATTTTAGGGGTACACAAATGGTAAAATTACTAATTTAGGGATACAGAATGGCACAAATATGTAATTTTATGGTACATAGGTGGTAAATATATACAATCTAGGGGTACAAATGGTAAAAAATATATCACTTAGTGGTATAAACTTACGAAAATAATCATAAAAGTGGTAATTTAATAGTGAAAGTGTGCAAATCTGGTTACAAAAGTTAAAAAAGTATGAAAATTCTGTAAAATATAATAGTGTATAGTGGAAAATTTTGCGTACAAGCACAAATTTTCAGCATTTTATTCAGTTGTTTGTGATATAATTGCATATTTTTATAGCATTTTTCTCATTTATTCAGAAAATTTTCACAAAACCACAACTTTTTTTCGACCATTTTTTCACCATTTACACGATTTTATCAAAAATATGAAGATGATGTAGTAGATGAAAAATGGCGGTTCTAAGCCCTCCTCCTCCTCCTCCTCCTCCTTAATTAAAAATGGGGTTCTGGAACCTGCAATATTATGACACTTAATAACTATGGGTTTGCAATGGTCACACTGCTTTGACCGTTATATCGAACGCTTATATTGTTATAATCCTAAGGATTTGCCATATTTTTCACATATTGCAACGCATATTTATATATAAAACTAAGAATTCAAATCCTTAAATCCTAAGGATTCAAATCCTAAAATCCTAAGGATTCAAATCCTAAAATCCTAAGGATTCAAATCCTAAATTCTGAAGGATTTGTTATACTACCATTACCATATATGTATATATACGTAAATATAATGCATAGGATTCAAATCCTAAATTTCTAAGGATTCAAATCCTAAAATCCTAAGGATTCAAATCCTAAAATCTGAAGGATTTGTTATACTGTCCATTACCACATATGTATATATACGTAAATATAATGCATAGGATTCAAATCCTAAGTTTCTAAGGATTCAAATCCTGAAATCCTAAGGATTTTAACTGAACGCATTTTTGTTCACAATGTATATTAAATTTTAACCATATCAATCAAATCTAGGGGAGTCTCGAGCTTATGAGAATAAGTGTTTATGAAGGTATTTCCGTTTTAGCAAATTTTGAAGCAATTTGACCCTTTAACAACCAATTTTGATGCAATACTACAGCTTTAACATAATCAATTCATTTACAAAATTAGCCTAATTCAGAAATACTACTGAAGAGGTTGTGAGGTATACCTGGCTCAAGGTCCGTTTGGATGATGAAATAAAACATAAAGAGATTTTGGAGTTTGAGTTTTAGAGGGAGATATTCCACGCAACTGAACTTATGATTGTATATTTGACGCTAAAATCCCTCAATAACGTTTGTCAAATTTCATCTCTACAACCAATAAGAATGTACTTCACTGTAAGAATTCTTCTTACTTCTTCTTACTCATAACAGTCAAATTTCAACTATAATGCAAAATATTTAAGCTGTTGAATATTACTATAATCCTATTGGACACCTTCAAAATGCAGGAAACTTACATTATCCAAATTTATAAAATTACACTATTGAGGGTATTTATAAATTTTTGGCTCATACGTCGAAAAGGGCTGCTCTGACAAAAACGTGTAAAATAATTATGTTTTAGCTGTTGATGAGAGAAATCTGGAGCATGACCTCCCATTTTTGATGCGACGCTTTTGGAAAGAGCTATAACTCGAAACGTACAGAATGATGTAGCAAAAATCACACAATGCTAAATGGGTGTTATTTTTTACATGTTTGGTCCAAAAATAATACAGCTAAGCACTAACGAAAGGGTGTATTGCAAAAACCATGGCGTGTCAAACAAAATAAATTTCGCAAATCAATCCATTCGATAATGACTTGTGCGTTCACGGAAAGAAAAAATAAAAAAGATTTTCTACCCATTCTTCATCCATTTAAGAAAATTCCGCTCGCTTTGGTCGCTCCGTTTCAATCATGTGTTGCGTATCAAACATTAAACTTGCTATAAGAGATTATGAATTAAACACAATAAATCGTTTGTAAAGATAGGGTATGAGTAAGAATTGACCATTGTTCGCTCGCGACTCGCTCGAGTGGATTGCAAAATGGGGGACTACAAGCCTTTAAAGAAGTATATTTGAACATTGGTATAAAATTGGACAGTTAATGATTAAAATTTATAGAAAATTGAATAGCTTTTTAAATAATTGAATGGGTTGAGTGGCTTTACGGAATATATTTTCTTAAGGGGTATGGATTTTGATAGCATGACAGAGGATAATAAACCAAACGGTGATTAATTTAGCTCTCAATTTAGATTAATTTAACGTCAGAGCTAGCTTCAATATATTGAATAATATAGAACTTAGCAAAGACCAAACTATGTCACCGAGCCACAAGTAGCACTGTTGCATACATATGGTTATATTTCAATATCACTGTGTTATCTCTGTTTCCAATGTCTTTAAGTGAACATGAACAAGTTTTGCATGATTTTTGGTATTAAGTGATTTTTAATTTGGGGTTTTAAACCTGATATATGGTTCATAAAATTATTCCAAGTCTTCCAGATGATCTAAATGTGGAACACCTAATTTATTTACAGACCACTAAGGTACACTTGATATGTATCACATACCCACCAACACACACTACCGAATCAACATGCAACCCCAGCCGACACCCCTTACGACGTATTATGAGTTCATAAAGTGTACCGATAGTTAGCTTCACAGGTTATTGTGCTAATCTTAGCGGGGCCCAACTTACATGTCATAGTTTCGCACCTCAGGTGGTATGATACAAAAGCTGTTCGTGAAGATACAAAAATATAACAAAGAGTATATTTCAAGTATTATATTTTTAAAGTTCTAATTATAGATTTAAGCAGCTGGTTTTGCGAAACATCACTAGCTGCAGCTAGAGGTCGGAGTCGGGTCGCACCTGAAGTTGCTCAGGTTGGGCCGGGTCCGAAAATCCAGAGCCGTTGCGACCTCTAGCTGTATTCTTATATCACGTAAATTAAAACAGACAACAGAAACTGTAAACAGAAACAGAATTGTTAGGAGCTGTGACGAGTTAAGCCAAATTTGATGAAAGTTGCGCGCTAATTCGCAATAAACAACACTATAACCATCTTAATATATTTTGCTTGATGTCAAATCTTAAGGATTTATAATATTTTTAATTTATTACATTTTTAATTTATAACCCCTTGAATAGTCAATTTCTATATGGTTTTGTGAAAATCGTCAAAAATATATAATATGCTAATATTAAAAGCTATAAAGGCTAAATTAAGAAGATAAAGCTTAAGTGTTTATGAACGATATAGGATATGTTTAGGTATTGGAATATTTGAAGTTATTCCAATTTTAAAGGTTTGAATCCTTAGCATTTTAGGATTTGGATCATTAGGATTTTAAGGATTTCAATACTTATCATTTATATGTACGCACACATATATGAGGAGTATGAAAAATCTTTGAATCATCATGAATCCTTAGGATTTCAGGATTTGAATCCTATGCATTGTACCAGCCCAATTTTATGAAAATGATAAAACGCGTGCAACGTAGCAAATCTCGTAGGGAACAAGGGGAATGGACGACCAGATACCGGTGGAGTGTGACCTCTGTACGAATTTACATAATTGTGCCGTATCGTATTGACTTTGAAACAAACATTTGTATCTCATCTATATTGTGTTTGTAAGGTCACGCTCCGCTGTCCGCCGGTGCCCGGGATGATTTTGGCACCAAATATGAAAGAAAGGATCACTATTCGGGGTGTCCGGTCGATCCTCAAGAAATAAATGGATGTCGTGTTTTGTGTATAAACTATTTCGTGTATTATAGTACATGATGTATATTTGTTGTAAAGAACGGGTGTGCGTTCGGAGAGGCCGGGGACCAACGGAAGTCACAGGGATTTTGTAATACAAGAAAAACTGGTCGCCCTGGGCCGATCCCGGTGCACACGCCGAAGAGTTATTGTGCCTACGATGTACACTATATAGTTAGGAATCGTCAGGATGAAGGCAGAAATTTCATACACAGGCCTATCACGCTCATTCAACTAGATTTTCAGGTTGGAGACAACTGAAATTTGAATACAAATTTCCTAAGTCACTATGCTAGAGTGTAATGGTAAAAATTTAATTTTTGGGGTTTCCTACAAATTTTAGGGAACGGGGGTGACTGAACCCTCTTAGGGACTCTACTGGGGTGTCAAATCGCCCCGGCGGGTCTAAAAATTTGGATCCCCTAAATACTTATGGGCCCCCGAACAGGCGCTTAAGCCTCCAATTTTCTCGGCCTAAAAGGACACCCAAAATAATCGAAACTCCCTGATTTTTGAAGTCCGGAACACTTATCGGGTTCTCCCCTAATTGTTTAGTCCAAAACCGGGGCCGCCCGCCCCCACGGGTCCGCTCAGGATCCCCTAAACTTAAAAGAGATACCAAAATTCTCGATTTTGGGCGTCCAAACCGGCCTCTAACAGGCCTCCTATAAGGGACACATAAAATTTTAAATTCTCATCAGTAGCCGGCCTGCCAGGGCATGATTCTGGTCCTGCCCCCGGCCGCCTAGTGTTTTTAGATCCCGAGATATCGGCAAAAATGTGCCGATATCCGTATGAGAAAACGGCGCCCTGAGCGCCGTTATATTTTGTTTTTAAAATTGGCTCGCACCGACCAGTGCGAGGTTTAGTTGTTTACGGGGCCGACTTGGCACGTCTCGGCCACTGGTCTATTAACAGCAATGCTGGCGGCGTCTTTTTATGCAACATCGCTCAGTCGGCATCTGTTTATGTCGTTGTATTGTTTATTTTCAAATATTCTGCTATATTTTGCCACATAGTTTGATTGTTTAGTGAGGCGTACATCAAGTTATTGGTATCCAAAGTTTGAAGGGACCGAAAGCACAAAGAAAAAAAGGGAAAGAAGGGGGGTAGGAACAGCAGTATAAAAGCAGGGCGCTGGTCTGAGCGATGAGACCAGTCGAGCTGTTTACTCGAAAAATTTGACGTGTTTTGACGACGGTTGTCGCCGTGGTTTTCATTGCCTTTTCGATTTTTCCTTGCTTTTAGCTTGCCTCTTGCCCGGGTGGACTCTTCGGTATGCAGACGTGCGGAAGAGTTCCACCCGGGGCCTTTCAAATTGCGAATTTCGTAGTTTATCTTTCAGCCAAGGGACGGCCCTTGCGGGCGCTGGGGGCGTCTGATGGATGCCCCGGGCCCCCGCAAGTGTCGCGCCCGCGCACGAAAATTCAGGACTGATAGGCTTCGGATAAATCTGAATCAAAAGCTGTCCCGTGCTCGACTGGTTCCCCGCTCCCAGGGCCATTTTGTGCCGGTCCTGGGAGTGCCTGCAAGTTCACCAACGTGAGGACGCCGGGTTGTAAAATGTTAAAGTAGGGTAAATTTGTGTTTGCAGAGGAAACCTTCGATTGGACTTCGTAGCTGTTTTAGGTAAGTTACAAGTTTGTTCAGCGTTTATCCGGTTTAAGTGGAGTTTTGCTTGAGATTTCAAAGGGGAAGAGAAAGAGGGTTTTCATTCTGGACCAGTAGGATCGTGAACTGCCGTTTGCGTGCACGTCAGCAAGGGTCAATCGGACATTTGGCCAGGTTCAATCAAATAGTTGCTTAACCTGTATTCGAAGCCAATGGGACTCTGCCTTGCAATTTGTGCTGTTCGGTTAAAATTTTGCCCAGCCCCGACTCGGGTTAATCAACTCTCGCTGGTGCCGTTTTCAGTATTTCAAGCGGGTTCAAATTTTGGTTCCCCTGTTCGAACCAGTTTCGATCAGTCAACGGTCTAGCTGGGTCTTCTGTTCACTCCGGGGAACTTTTGCCATGCAGGCGTGTGAAAGGGGTGCCTCGTGGTGTCGGGACGGTAGCCCCAGTTTAGCGAAGATTTTGTGCTTCCCTAACGGCAAGGCGGATTTTCAGGTTCTCCACGGCATCAAAGATTTTTTTATGAAATTTACCGACGGCCAAATAATAGAACGATAAATATAGATCTTTACCGCACGAAATTTTACTCGTGGAGTGCTCATGTTCCCCTGAAAAGGGTGAAAAGTAAACTGTTGCGTACACCCCGATTGGGTGATGTATATACAGGTATATGCTACATTTTGGTATTATTTATCGTGCACCCCGGAGGGGGTTGCATAGAAATTTTGTACTGGAACGAGGAAACTGAACAGTAAATCATCAAAGTGTTTCTGACTTTCAAGCGATTTGGTTTTGTTAGATCCATATGGGATCCTGTACCGCTCAGCAAAGTTCGACAACCGTAAGCGGAGTGCTTGTTACTATAGGGCGCATGCTTGTTGATTATTAGTGCATGCCGTCGGTGTTTGAACTCGTACCGAGTCCCCGCCATTTGAACCCCGCTAAATCTGCAAGCGCCCTTCCGCTCGACACGCCCTAAAATTTCTATTCGCTCACGTGTTCACTAGGCTGTATCTCCATACCACCCTGCGCTCGCTGTTGTCGGACCCAAATAACTGATCGGAACTTCACCCCAATTACGTTATCGCGCGACTTAAACTACCCGAAATTTACCACCCGGGCCCAATCATGTAAACTAAAACATACGTCCCGTTGGAATCAACTACAACTCGACGCCCAGGCTAAAATTTATTACCCTGACCCTCTAATCAGGTGAACTCCATAAAGTATGTCCCACCCCTCGTGCATTTTCATGGGGCTTGGAATCGAGAGAGAGGGAATGACGGGTCAGCCTCATTACCTGTGAGCAGGCTTAGGAGATGACCCTCCCTCAGGGGGACCTCCATACCTCTAGATACGTGGGCCAATATAGGGGCCAGGCCGAACACCCTGGTAAACCCGCCGGCGGCCTGCTAAGCTAAGCGGTTTCCCTCGGTCAGACCTGGGTCCACCGGGAAATCGTGTAAGCCGGGGTTGTCCGGGCACCACAGTGAATATTGAGAGTGGTGCAGCTGGGATCCCTTGGGGCCAGAACTGGTCCTAGCTAGTACATTAAGTGGGGGCCACGCCGTGAGGTATCAATAAATTTTGGGGAATGAACGAGTTTAAAATTAATCGATGCCGGACCTCTCGCATAACTAAAATTTAACCACCCGTAGCATTTTGACTGTTAGATGTCACGGTTGTAGTTGTCGGTATTGTTGAAGTAGTGTTCGAAATATAGCTGTGTTTGCCTTGTGAAGTAGTGTGTCTCAGTCGCTTTACGATGATAAAAATGTCAATGATATGTAATATCCGTCCCTGGAGCGCCACGTGGTCGTAGTATGCTCTGCTCAGTAGTCAAAATTTATGCTTTCTCATCGTCTTACCGCTCAAATTTTGATTTTGACCAACCTAAAGTTGCGCAGGCACAACGCTCCATGGGTGGTGCGCGGGAAGGAAGAACGAGGCTGTCGCGGTGGAATTCTGAACGAGGAACGCCTGAGTGGATTTATGCGGAAAATGTTCGACCTCGGTGCCCGGTTCGCGCCGCCCCAAAATGTAATAGCTATTACTGGCGTTGGTCAATATTTCAGGCTTCTCTGTTCGAGGTCATCTATCTAATACGCTTAGTTACTGCCGCTAATAACACTGATTTTATCTTACGGACCTATTTGCTGCCAGATTGACATTTATTTTATTGCTGACGCCAGATTTGGACGAACAGTATACCTGCTGGGTGAATTTGCGAGCCTCGTCGCATCAGATCGATTAGACTATTGATTCTACGCGAATCTGCGTCGATTCAACTCTGCTCTTGATTACTCCAACCAATCGCTCCGGTTCTACAAGGAACATTAATCGCTGGACCGCCTTCGACGCCACCCGTCCGGATCGAAACAACGACAAGGACCTTCGTCGGTTGGTAACTAACAACTACTAGCATCGCCTGCTGTGTCGGCTATTGGCAATCGTCGGGGACATTGCATTCGCAGACCGTAAATATTATTTCGGCGTTTGGTTCTTACTGGGTCGACGCGAGTCGTGTACCGAGTGTCAACAGATCAAGGACAATTGAACGTTGGTGGAATAAAGCTTCTATTGATAAAGGGTCAGTGTATATATATGGATGAACTCGTTTCTATCATGGTGTTTTATTTTATTGCATATAGTGTATGTTTGGGTTATTAATCGCGTTATATTGTATAGACGATAAATGAATAAGTGCGGTTAGACTAGTACTGGGTTTGAGTCTGATTCAAGCTGCTTGCACGTACCTCCAAACGAAGACTTAGGTAGGGCCTGGTTGTTCGTTGTTCGGACGTCAAATTACTCTGAGGAAATAACTGCTGAGTTAACATGACTCACGTCGTTCTATCGCTGCATATAATTTCAGCATGACCTTCTTAATAGCGTGAAATTTTACAGCCGAGCAAATTCCATCTTTTCGAGCTAACACCGAATAGGGTCTCCTTGATTTAGACATTCCATTCCGGTGCAACAAACAAGCATTGAATTGAGGGTAAGTATACCGGTTACACGTGATAAGTATAATAAGGAATAAACTTTCAAAGTGACGCGAAGCGAAATTTTACACGACCAGATACATACTTAAGGAGTAGGTACACGAGAATTTTAGCGAATTGAAATTTTGGTCAACAGTAGAGAATTCCGCGGTAGAGTAAACACATATAGCAAATTATATATTATATCATCCGTACCCACGTCGGACTGGGACCACGGACACCACACAAACTCAAAACAAATAGGGATTGATAACC
>JASANE010005851.1:0-14102 GCA_030248225.1 Trileptium ribeirensis | reverse complement strand
CCGGATAGCTCTCTTTGTGAAATAAATATTTTCGTACCAGAAAGCCCAAACCCTAGTCTGTTCAAATAGCTATGTGTTGAGCATACTTGCACGATAACGGGAAAGTATGGCAAGCAAGCCGTGGCCCAAACTACGGTTGCGATAAGTAGCGATTATAGGTTGTTACCTCTACGGAAAGTCCTTGTTCCCCATTTTCTACAAATGGGCCACGCTCCGCTTACCTCACATCCTGGTTATCGTTAGAAGACACCGTGCGCACGAACGAAAACTGAAGTCGTCCTTCGTCGGTGTAAACGCCGGACACGCCGAGAATGTCCTGTTGCTCGTCGACCTGCGGCGATTCATTCGCTGACGAGTACCTGAAACGAACGACAAAACAGGAGCGTTTTGTATAAATAGAAGTCAAGAGTTGAAATTAAACATGGGGCAATTGCTGAGATCTCTACGAAGTTTTGCTTCCTTTAGCCAGGGCTTGCTATAAACCAGAATAAAGAAATTGAAGCTGCAATTTTGCAACACACAATTTACTAAATTTGTGCTCGGAAATGTTTTAAAGGGTCATGGTGAAATATAAAAGAAACAATAGTGATAACAATACTCAATTAATATGATTTGAAGTCGCAAAATAATTTTTTGATTGCTATGTGTCCATTTCTTATAGCCAATTTTCTTATAAACCCAATTGCCCAAATAATCTCCGTAGTAATATACCCACGGTACCGGCAAATCATTGATGCGCCAACACTTTTCGTGTTGAATTAAGCAAGTCAGTATATGCAGTATATTCCCAGAATATTTGCGTCTAATGGAAGTTAATGGAATTCGAATTTCCACAATGCAACGTAATTAGGTTCCCAGCATTGCATTTAATAGCACCACTCCCGTATTCACCAGATCGTAGTTTGGCCAACAATGTCTTTACTTTGAGAATGAATGCTTGAAACTTGGATTTATATATTCGCCAATTAGTGGCATTAGGTCTGTGCTACAGAAGTGTCCTCTTTGAAATGTGTTGGCGGCTGGAGTTCAAACACGCTACTGTAACTATCCTATGTCAGTAGGCTTTCTCGTCTTGTACGCCATATAAATCAACCAACAACTAAACTGTTGCTGACGTATCCAGGTGTCAATACGAATGGTCTTACCTGTCTAACACTTCAATGTCGCCAGTCTCCGACATACGACCAATGACCCAGTCGATTGGCATCTGGAATTATTAAATACTTAATTGTTGCAATTTTTAGGACACATAAAATGTTACACCATCACCGTATCAATGCGACGTATTGTAACTAATACTACTCCGGGAATAACATAGTTACTTGCAATTATAACAGTTTCTCCATGAAACTAACCAGGTTTCAAAGAAATGTTTTAATTCTAAAATTATATTTTGTATATTCACGTGCAATTGTTTTAATGTTACGGGTCGTACTGAAGTTCTTGAAAATTACATTTGGAGTTTTTTTTGCAAATTTGGAAAGATGAAGTTCTATTATGACGACATAATTTGAAAAATAGCCTGATTACTTACATTACGATCCTGATATTTCGAAAATCCGATCCCGGTCCACTGATCAGCCGGGATTTGGGCATCCACCCAAATTGTTAGTTCACGGTCTCGTCGGAGCCAATTGACCTTGTACCGATCGCCGGGACCGTACGCGTGAGAGCCAACACATTCATCGGGATATGATGACAGAGGAAGTTCTGAAAATAGCCGTCACAGGTGCTAAAATGACAAGTATTCCTTGGCGTCGCATTTCGTCAATCTGATCGCAAATAATATGTTCGAATTGAAGAAAATTAGCTGAAACGGAAGGATTTTTGAGAGTTTTTGGAAAGCTCACAGTTTGGGCCTCGGTGAACGGTTACTAGATTTTGCTTTCATGTCAGCTGTCGAAATAGTACATGTTTGTTGTGTCGAAGTGGTGCTGCGGAAGCGGTTCACCGGTATGGTGGTACTGCGGGTGTGTCACGTTGGAACAAATGTAAGCACAGCTGCTGTTTTCTTATGCAATCCAGCTGATGTTAATGACGAAGCACTCACTCAAGTAGCGTTCATTCTGATTTATCGAACAGACCCTTATGGGATTTGCGTGAAAAGAGTATATGCCAAATGTAACGTATTACCACATGGTTCATAATCCAGCCCAAAGGTGTGCACGGCCTGAATTCTTGAGCCCTGGTTCGGCCCGATCCCGCGATTCCTCTGCCCGTGCACTCCATGCCCTGCGAGCCCACCCTACGCCAAATGTTAGTGTTTGAGCCCGCGCAGACCCGCAGGTAGATATGTTTTCCGCATACATATAAAATCAAAGACTGCACGCTTATGTTTTATGCGCATAAAGGACTATCTATTTATCGGTGCTGATGACAAAATTTACCGTAATTTACATTGAAATAGGGTTCATTTCTTGTTTTGCAAATCGCTCAATGTCAACGCTAAGATCTGGTTTGAATTTACGATTGGCTTGAGTCAGACCGGGCACAAACCGAAAGTGCTTGAATGTTGAATCCAACAAACATGCTACCCAGCCTATTTGGTTCGATTCAGAGTGCGATCGTGAGACACTTTTTGAAGACAACATTCGTCAACAATAGGGTGTCAGAAATAAAGTCTCGTAATGGTATCCAATATCGATACGGGCCGACTGATTTGAACCCAGCTGATTTTTATCCAAAGGATGTTCATTTGCGGATTAAAAATCTTAGTTTATGGTGGCATGGTCCTTATTTTTTTACGAGTTCGACTCATGTTTGGCCTCGTTAATCACAATACACCTAACGAAGATTTGTTAGTACCAAAGAACAGCATGATGAAGACCCGGAAACATCAGCAGAAAATCGATTTCTTCATTGACAGGCCTTTTGTGAGTCACAAGCTGGATATTTCGTTTTATCAGCAAAGCCGATGAGTAAAAAGCAGGGCTGCTAATGACATCAGAATCACACCAACATTGGGAGAACCAAAGGTTTAGTAATATCATTGATGGTAGGCATTTGCGACGACATTTTTTGTCGATGACCGGATGATTACACGTTGTGGTGGTCGACTTAGACATGCATCTGTTAAAGATGATGCAAAACACCCTAAGCTTCTTCCGAAAAACGATCTAGTCATTCTCACAACCGTGCTTGTCTTGCAGGAATATCGCATACTTCGCACCGGGCTATTCACGGCAGAACACAAGCGAAGAAAGTGATTGAGAATTGCATTATCCACCGTCATTCTTCGCCGTTTATCTCAAAGCAAACTATTCTAATCTGTGGCAAGATTAGTAAAAGCTAATAGACTTACCGATCAGACAACAGCTTGGATTTTCCTGTTCACATGTGCATCTCGAAGTAGTACAGTATGGTGAGGGTTCTATAATGGCTCTCGGTCGATTTATCGGAGATCCCGCAGTCTAATAGTATATATCCGATATTCGGATAGACATTTACAATGTGTTTGGAAGCAAGTTAGAGAAAGCGGGATGGTTTTAGATTTTTCATCTTATGGAGGCATCAGTTGGAAATTTATTACACAACTCATGGATTGTTTTACGAGAGTATGACAGAAATTGTAATGATTGCCTCGAGAAAACTACTGATTACTGTCTCATGAGCTTCATACAGTAGTGGCGTCTGTTGTCAACAGTCTGCCGTCGTCCGCTGTGTAACAGCCCCAACACTTATCGCATTTCCTGATAATGCCTCATCATAGAAGCCCAAAGTATAAAGTTGATACGGATAGCCCAACAATATTACATTCTACAAACTGATATTTATGCGGCAACGTTGCCTTAACGATTTCCGGAGCATATTACGCATTAGGTATTTGCTTTAGCAAAGGTTGTCGTCAACATAACACTGAAAATTGTTCTCTCAATGCAGGAACCGTGGTCATCACAAAAGACCAATCGATAAGAAAACCTTGGAGACTTGGTCGCATTGTTGCACTAAAGTTGTCAAAAGATGTAGTCTGACGATCTGCTACAGAATAGTTGGCGACTCAATCGAGCTTTTTTCCTTTGGAAACAGCGTTTCCGACAGATGGTCTGAGCAGAAAGGTGACACCAAGTGAAAATCAGATGACAAAAATTGCATCTATTGAAACAAGAGGCATACGGTCTGGCGACAGTTGTCAGACAATCAATACCGATGAGAAAATGGCAGCGATGCCAGGATTGAATTTCAAAACAATTTAGCTTATTTCACATTCTTTATATACTTCATTTCGCGGAATCAGCTTGAAATAAGTACTAAGTACACAGGCGCTCATCCACTGTGACTATTTGTTTGTTTGCAAGCCATTTCGGTTGACCATGTCACTTTTATTGAAATTGCCTTAGGGTAGTCAAGCTTTGCGAACAAATGCTAATCTGTATTCACTGCTCAATCTGTCAATTTGAAAGCCGTAAATCGTGACCTAGAACCTAGCTTGTTCGACTTGTAATCCCAAATTAGTCTTACCATAGAAGTTGACTCCAAAAGCGCCGCGATTAAGTTTCCCGTGGTATTTGACCACATCCAATCCGTAGAAATTGTTCAGTCGGTCGGAAGATAGTTGTGCCGTTTCCAAACCTAAAACGTGCGCATCCACAGTTAGGTTCAGTGCAACATCTTGGAGGGAATGGGCAAAAAATTGAATAATCTCGGAATAGTAACCGACCCGGCAGAAAGTAACGAAGCTAAAGACGTAATGATCTATAACAGAAGCCAAATCACACTAGGGGCCAGTTCACTAATGTGAATAGCAACTACGCCTTACAGAATGCTATCTGTACTACAAAGATGCCCCTACGTCATTCTTGGGTTATCAACATCACTAGTTTGATATGGCTAGACACAGTTTCAGCTCTGTAAAGGACTAAAAAGAAATCCCCTACTCCGAAATTTATTAATATAAATCCCGAAATTTGGTACCATTCGACTCCACTCGGCGAGGCGGTTCATATCCATTTGGAAGTTAGGCATAGTATTTGTGACAAAAATTTATAGAAGTGTAGCTGTAACCAAGACTATCTGAATCTAAGTGAAAGAATAATTTCTTGAAAGCAAAATATTATAATATCGAAACACTTTGCTAGCAAATCATGGTCTGTGATCGAAAGCGGTAATTCAAGTCAGGGTACCAAACTGAAATCTGCCCAATTGAAATACACCAAATTTTTATCGTTTATCTTCTCCTGAACATGTCTTGCCTTGAAAGCCTTTATGCATTGGAAGCTGTTACATGAGCAAAATTGGATTAATAAAGGGAATTATTTTAATCGCAAACCAAAAATACTTGCTCTGAACTAATTACATATTTCTGAAGCTTTTTGCGATTGCTGCTAAGGGGCGTGATGATCTCCACAGGTAGCTTTTAAACACTGGCGTGAGCTTTTGAGGCGTTTGAAATCAGATTGTTTTCGATTATGCTAGAGCCCAGAGCTAATGCGATAAATGTTGGAACTGACCAGATGGCGGGTCATGGTAGTAGAATCCTGGCTGCTGTCCTTTCGCCCATATCACCAGCATTTGTTTGTCGACTATTTCGTGGTCAGCGCGGCTGTCGTTAGCTGAAATATAAAGTGATTCGTCAAAACTGAAACAAATTCGTTAAAGAAAACGGCGATATATGGTCTCGTAATGACTTCGCTGCTAACGATCCTTTTTGGGTTTTAGCAGAAACACAAATGCGTTCGGAACTCTCAATCTATCAGTCATAACAAGTTCTTCGACAAGTTTAATACGTTTCCGAAAAAAGTTGTTAATTGGCTAACATGCATATTATTTAATAATTGTGATTAAATAACATAGCTCGAAATGCCTAAAGCGGACTTAAATGCTTACTTTTAATGGGTTTTCGGAACATGATCGTGGTAACACCGTTTTGCTCGAATCCCATTGCCGACGTTAGACTGTCGCTGCCGTCGTAAAATTCGTCTTCGCGTGGCGTTGCTCGGCTGATCTAAAATACACCGCCACGTGTTGGTCTTAGACTCCATATTAAAGTTTCATTGCCTTGGTGTTCAAAAATTTAAAAACATTATTTTCCTAAAATAAATGAATGAATTTCGTCCACAATAAAAATTAGTTTGCTTTTCAATCTTCTGGATGACTTCACATTGTATGCTGACTCAATTTTCGTAAAATTTTGTGTCTATTTGAAATAAGAGTGAAATTCCTGCAATAATGAGGTATCAACGCTGGTAATACTATATATTATCTGTTTCCGCGTTCGTCACGGTTGTCCAGTTGATGACGCTTCCTTCAATTCAAACTCACGTTTTTTATAAAAAAATTCAATCGGATTAATCCCTGGTTTTCGAGACCATGACATTTTCCGTCTGCGTCAGTCTAATTGCATGACAACTTTTTTTACAGCTATGGTTTTTCGGTCCTGAATATTCTCAGCTCGCAGTGTCATTAGTTCTATTACACTTCAAAATAAAAAATTGTATTGCTGTCGCCAACAGCACAAAAATATTTAAGATTCTCAGCGAAAATGCTGTCAAAGTTCGAAATAGTCAAACAAAGAAATCAAGATTTACTGGAAATCTTGAAAATATGAGGTTTGTGTTATTAACAAATTACCAGATAGATTTTAAATTTTAATATACATTCATTGACATCTAAATATTTGAAACTATGTCGCCAGTTTATACGGCACAAATTTTTACACAATCGCTTACGCTATAGTAATCTCCAACTCTGCTGAGATAGCCTTTCGCACTGCCGACCACAATATCCATGCAATCCATTGGGTGTAGGCCTGAAAGCAGTCGACTGTTACAGAATCAAGGTAGGACCTTAAAGTGTGCTGCAATATAAAATTATCTAATCCCAAATGGCACAGTTCTAAAGCGATTGTTGTTCCTGCAAAGTAAAAACAGTGAGGTTGGTGATACGTGAAATGCGCGATAGTTTTTACAATTTCTATTCGTAGTCTTAAAATATATTGGCCAACATTTAAAGTGAAAAAGGCTGTTTTCTTTAACTTTTGTAGAAATATTCCGAAATGAATATATTATAATTAAAATTGTTCCAGCACTAAGGTGTGCGGACTTTATTAGAAATTAATTTTCAAGTCCACAAAAAAATTTGCAAAAAGGAACTCTTAGTCGAAAAGAATATTTAGGAAAGTGAGGACTAAACAAACTCGACGGAATACCATTAGGAAGGATCTGTCACAAAACTCTAGCGGTATCAGTTACAATGATGATTTTTATTTCTGAATGTTTTATCTCGCATCCATCGTAAAAAACTAATCATACAGTGCATATTCTGCCATAACCCGAAAACTTAACACCGAGCAAAACGTATCCCTGTGTTTGTAAAGCAGTTCTTTTAGTGATGCGTCGACAGTGTTCATGATCCCCAGTGCACCACAACGGAGACGGCTTTCAGTCTGGTTTCTGAATTTCAAATGACTTATCACATCAGAACAAAGTTCATAAAGCATAACTTGTCTATGTTTCGAATCAAGACTATGTGGTGTTCAACGCGCCAATCCAATCTGCAGACCATAGCACCAAATGGTTGAGGGTGCCATTGCATGTTCAGAAAAACATGAACGAAACTCGATTTAAAACCATAATTCTATACCCTCGTGGAAAGAAGTTTTGGCAACACTTGTCATTTGCAGGTTTAGAGCCTAGGCAGACACATGTGAGATGCTCAACAACTGCTCAGCGATGCCCTAAATTGCTTTGATATTCCGATAATGACGTGGTCTTACCGAACGGTGAAGTTGGCACTTCGGTCGAATCGGAGCGTTTCACCCTTTCAACCTCTTGCCGGCCGGCCTTTGATGTGTTGCTTCGTGCTAAAATTTGAGATAACCTCAGTTTTCTAAATTCAGTTTATATCGAGAATTTAATTAACAGCAAGGTAATTTGACAACATTAAAATATTAAAAAATTCATCTCTTAAGCTATGAAAAAGTTCATGTGAGGATTATGATTAAAAATAATTAGAAAACGTATGATTCCAATTAATTTTACTACCGTGTCGCGTACTTATCAAATGGTTGGGCACCAATAGTAACAGGAAGAAATACAAATTTAACGTTTTTAGACAAAACAGGGACCAAATGGTTGGGCACCAATAGTAACCCGAACAAATATAAAATTAACTTTTTTGAATAAAAACAAGGACCGAGGTTACCTTTTCTTGAGCTGACTTCTCGCTTCGATCGCAGTAGTGGTTCGCCATCTTCTAAAATATTAAATAATATGATTTTACTAATTTGCAACAAATTTCAATCATACGCAATGATGCGATGCAGTGCACTTAATTACGTATTTGGAATTCATCTCTTGATCGTATTTAGAATTCATCTCTTGATCGGTTTACGATAGCTCAGAGGTCCTTCACAGCTGCAGGTTCTCTGTCTGCCAACTGGCAAGATACCTAATGCGTTACTATAGTCATATTTCCAATATGCTGTTATAGATCCTGGAATTTTTCGATCAGATTGCTGCTATATGCCTTTAATTTCGAACAGAACCTTTTTCCGAGTCTTCGTTCAGCACATATTCACTTTTCAGTCTTCTTAGCTTAATACATATTAAGTTGGAAGTTGTAAGCCATTGTAAAAGGCCAGTTTAAATCTAAAAACGTAAAATGTCCCTGCTTCCGACCCATATTTAATGGAAACATGTTATATATGCATCTTATAAATAAATATATATAAATAAATAAATATATATGAATAAATGAATAAAAATATATAACACATTTATATATCATACATGCTGACGCTCAGAAATGTCAGGGAAGGCTGTCAGGGGCGTGTTGAAAAATTTGACCATCTTCCCCGCGAAGAACTTCAGGAGTTGTACACCAGGGCCTTGGGGGATGTTCGAAGCCTCAGGGGGTTGCTCCCTCTGAACCGCTGCTTCGGCAGGAAAGACAAGTACATCATAGATATGACATATATAGAAAAAGCCATTAAGCACACACTATTGTAACAATTGAATACGACTAAATGCGGCATTAATCGAGCAAAATATGTTTGAAAGACAAAATATTGTCTAGCTTTGATTTTTTGTGCCGCAGTGTTAAATTTTCCACGATCCAAAGCAACGCGTTAGTATTAGGATCGGCATTACCAATCGGAGTTCAGATGGAAAAATCTAGCACTACATCATAGAGAGTGTTGGTGAATTGTCGTTTAAAGCGATTGCCCGTTCGGGCCGAAATTGCAGTGTCCTCTGCAATCCCGGTTGACGGCAAGCACAACTGATGGGAGTCTGGTTTGCCAGCAGAACAGGTAAACTGGTAGACAATTGAGGATTCCGCAATTTTATCTGTGAAACTGAAACAGTGTCTTTTCCCAATATGAAAACAATGCGTAAACTCACGTTGGGAAATTAGGATTCACAATCCGGGAATATTGGCTTCTCAGTTTTCTGTGAAAGCGAGCCCTAACAGGGCGGTATTTCAGTATTGCGTTCCTATTGCGAGGAGAGATCTGTCGCAGATAAGTTGTTGCGTTTTGTGCTCCACTTGCACCGAAATTGACGTTAAATAATGCAGCTTTGCCGCTTTTAACGTGGAAAAGCGTTCTTCTGAAGCAAGTAAAAACGGAACTCCAAATGTTGGAATCACGCACGGTGTAAGATACTGTTGACTGCGGAAGTTATGAACTTGCCATCACATCTTGAACTCCTAACTTTTAAACACCAAATAGGGTCCTCGTGTTTCGTTCCCTAGACAAATGTGATCAAACAATGCTTCCTACTAAGGTATTGTAAAAACTGCTGAGGTAGTTGTATGTTGTTGACGATGGCGAACGGGTCATCCACGTAGCATCGTTTTGGCCCAAAGCCTGGTGGGCATTGTTCCATCCAAATCCTTTCAGATTTAGTCAAACAAATGTGGGTGAGGGTGCGGAAGTTGACTGCGAAAGTTATGAACCTACCATCACATCCTGAAAGAGGCTATATCGGTGGAGCACCAGTTTCTACATTCTTACATTGTTCGAAAAGTCTGTCGAAGTGTGTGTTTTCGACTGGAAGAATGCATTGATCTTGGAGGCGCCCTGTTCGCGCTTAGGGTAAAGTGTTATTCATCAAAGCCTAAGTTATATATGAGAGAAGGTGCTTACCAAAACGCTTTTAGACATGTTTATTATCTGGCGCGCTAGGTCACGGTAATGCTGATATGGCACACGCTGCATATATATGCACGTCTGTTGTAAAGTTGGTCCTGACGAATTGTGTATACCGTTTGAAAATATTTTATTTTTCTCAAAATGCGGCTAAGCTACGAAGTGCCATTTTATGAGGTTTTTTGTGTTGATACTAGAAGAAAGAAAAGCGGAACAACTTGCCGGTACAAATACAGATGCGTTCCTTGGACGCGATCGGGATAAAATAGTCGTGATAACCGATGGCCGTCGTATTGTCACGATATTCGCGACCATTTCGGGCAATCACACGCCCACCTCCAATTGGAAACAGAAAGTAGACGCATTCCATGAGCGCAATGTCTTCACGCCGGTCTGGGGTAATGAGGCGCCTAAACAGAATAAAATTGGAGCAAATATTAAAATCCTGAAAAGATATTATATAAATGTATAGTGTTTAAAGAGTTTGCCAAAATGACGAAACGTATTTTAAATTTCTAAGATTTAAATTTCTTGTCCAAGCGAGTTTAGATATGAGGAAAGAGCATCCAGGAGTCATCCGAACAAAAACTGGGAGTACGATTATTGCTTGCGGTATAAAACTTCAAAATATTCGCCTATCTGTTGCCGAAATGCCAAACTGAATTAATGATTTGAAAAAGTGGCAAAACTTGGCCACAGAGATGAAACACGTAATTTGTGAAAATTAGTCGTTTTTACAAAATCCAACCGTCCCAGCCTTGAAAATAAGTGGGACAACTGGAGACCTGTATATGTTTAGTGCAGAATATGTCGTCTTTCACTTCAGCAAAACTGTTGGTTTACTACGAACGGGTGTATTTAAGTGCTGTAGAAGCCCAAAGTCAGTCCAACACAGCCACGAAGCACAGTTGAAGGCACACATTTCAAATTAATTACGTTCAACTATCTCAACACAGCGCAACTAGTGTTGCCTCTTTGCTCCGATACACGCCTTCGTTCGTGGCAGCGGCATAATTAGTTATACAATTGCTCTGAAGCAATATTGAGAAGCTGTTATGCGGCGTTCACGTTATAATGTCCCCACTTTTTGGATATTTTACATTTTTTGATTACGGTATCGTACACATTATTAGCTATCAATTTCGCGCGAGTTACAGAAACTGATACCGACTGTAGCTAATGCAGAGTATTAGTAAGTTATGCTTCGTAGTTGATTTAATCTCTACATTTGTATCTAGACCATATGCATGTTGATGAGGTTATTAATCATACCGTTCATAAAATACAAAGGAGGC
This sequence comes from Trileptium ribeirensis, assembly GCA_030248225.1. NCBI lineage: Eukaryota > Metazoa > Nematoda > Enoplea > Enoplida > Thoracostomopsidae > Trileptium > Trileptium ribeirensis. The sequence continues at coordinate 2,720 of JASANE010005851.1, read as the reverse complement.
ACGATGTGCTTGACACCGCCTAAAAGCAGCAATACCCCTAGTTATCTTACTCTTGAACATTAGGGAAAAGCTATAAAAAACATAGGGTGTTTAAGACACTCTGTTGTCGATTGTGTTTCTCTGACACTGTGTGGGTTACATTGATTCCAAACGCTGGGGACATTATAACGTGAACGCCGCATTACGATCATTTCGAGCGAGTTGAAGGCGTTTATCGTTTTTGCGCGGTACGATGTTTAATTAAAAATCCGATATTTTAGCCTTGTTGTGGATCAAAAATCTAACCACCATTCTCAATGAGCATGTGAATTTACATGTTAAATATATATGAATTTAAGTTTACTCCTGTGTCACAATCAACTGAGAGATATTGGTATAAACATTAAGCTGGATCAATGAATCTACTTGAGAAAAACGTGCATTGGCCGACTACAACCGACTAATGCCAATTTGTCATAGTTCTTGTCAGCACGCTAATAATGATATCTGACATTCATCTCATCTGTCGAAGAAGGGAACAGAGTTCTGCTCTCGACTGTCGAAATGGGATGGCCGCTTTGATTTTGTCATAACTGTATAGTTGGGCTTCGTTAGCATATCTGTGCTTCTTGTTTCAACCCGGTTGGATGTTTAATGAACAACTTCAGTCATTATTCTCTTTTTCGACCAGCAAAAGCAGAAGTTAAGTTGTTGGTACAACGCTCCTCGCCAAGTATCTAGTTATTAATTTGTAATTTAATTAATTAATAACTAATAATTAACTAATAATAATTAGTTAATTTAAACCGCCATCCGTCAGCAACAGACAACGAGCAATTGCCGGTAGATCGCATGTAACGTTGTGTCATTTCTTGTCAAATCGTATCGCCACTTTACAGTCGAACGACTGAACTAGCCTTGATTTCGGGCCAAAATATCAGTTTTCAGCTTGTATTATCAAATGCCGCGAAGGCGTCTCATAACGATTAAAACATGAAATATTGGCCACATCAGTCAAATCGTTTTCTGAATTAGCTGTTCCAATAACGTGCAGCTATTTTATATCGAAATTAATTGCTTAAGTCTAACATTTAAATTGTTAACGAAATTCATAGATTTTGTATTGTCTATTACAGCAAAATGTGTCGTAATATATTTTGTCCGAAAGTGAGTGTCGAAGGCTGTTCAATTTCAACTAACTTCCATTTGAGTCTGGTGGGGTTCATATGGACCAACAACGATTCGATAAGTTGTTGCTACAAAACCGGGATCTCACCGTTTAAAATTAATGCTTTGTCGATTTCCAATGATCGAACCGCCGGTTACAATCACGTTTTGATTTTTATCGATGGCAGGTTGGTGTTTCCCGTACGTGTATCTGAAATATATGCATTGTGATACGTAGTTGTCAATAGAAGGAGTAGGGGTTAAAGTTTAGCCTAAGCTAGCCTTTGTCTTCCCTGAAGGCTCAGTACGACTGAAGGGATGCGGAAAATTTTAGCAAAAATTGGCAAAACAGGGTGAAAATTGGAAAAGATAACGATAAAATTGGCAAAGAGTCGGAGAAATTAAGAAAATATTATCGAAAATTGGTGAAAATTGAGGAGAATTTGGAGGAACAGTGCAAAAAATTATGAGGTCCTGAAAATTTCAAAAATTTAGGCCCCCGGCCTATTCGTCACCCCAGCCCCCCCTCCCCCCGGCTAAAGCCGAGTTACCTTCGACACCTATGACCGTAATAACCCAACAAATATTGCCAGATTCTAATATAGCAAGGTCCGTACGAACTTTGACCCGAAACAAGTGTCGCTTAACTGAGTATGTGGTGGCGGTACATGAACGTCCAGAAACTCATATCGTCAGCGAAGAATTATTTATGTCATTGTGGAATTAAAATAACACAAGAAAATAATCAGGTTTAACAATGTTGCAAATAGATTTCCCAACTTTTCTAGAGTTTCTGCAATTTCTAGTTTCAAAATCTGTGCCAACCGGCGTTGTCTGCAAATCGGAAGGGCACGCTATTCCTTATATTGAGTTCGCACAGACTAGCATTGGTCAATGGACGACTTCGAGCGCTATCGTTGATGGTTGGTGCCCGCATAAGCATAATCTCAGTGCTAAACTAGCCGCATTTTGCCCGCGAAACTGATGTATCACGAATGACCCAAAAGGAGAACTCTGTTCGTATCTGAGAATTTTAAAACCATGACCTTGTAGATATGCCCTATTCTCCAAAAATAAGAAAGCATTGCTGGTTAGGTTTAGCACCTGGCAGTGCGGGTTAAAGCATATGCTATACAGAAAACGGCAGATAAACTCGATCTGCCAGAGTCCGTATCAACACACGGCTTTGATAGCCATTGAGCTCCAAAAATCGCTAACGGCCATATGTTGCCCGCTGGGACAGCAACTCATCAGAGCCGGGATAATCTTTGGTCGTCCCGTCAAGGGCTTAAATGGCCTGCAATGATATTTCGTGGGCCGCAAAGGCCAAAAATTGATAGCGGCCAGCCGACTTGACAAAATTTCCGGCTTACGAATTCGGACACGGATAGTTGCACAGAGCTGAAACGGCGTTGAAGCTAACTGATCACCGACCTACACATGCTAAATAAAAAGATTACATAATTTGACATTATTAAGCCATTTCTGTTTTATAAGACTATCCCTTACACAAATGTTAAATTTTTCCTTAGACACCACGGTGTAGCGTTATTTTCAACCGAAGTGCTGTGTTC
>JASANE010005850.1:0-14473 GCA_030248225.1 Trileptium ribeirensis | reverse complement strand
GGGCGTAGCCAGAAACTTCTCCACGGGGGGGCACTGGGTTTCCTAGAAGGGGCACAGAGTAAAATCTAAAGGCGCGCATAAACGCAAGCATATTCGTAAGTGTGCTTTATGCTCAATTCCGTATACTCACTAGATGCATATCCGACCAATCAAGTTGAGATGCCTAATGAATCCAGGAATGACGTTTCTAAACTTTGCAGTATCGTAATGTCAGATTCCGTGTCTATGTCTATTTGGTAGGGAAACTAGTCATGAATGGCAGCTAGTCATATGAAACAATCAAAATAAACTATACATACCTATGCTTCGCTTGAACCGTTGTGTTTCCTGCCAAGTGTCTTGGTTCACGCAAAATTTACTGCCAGCAAAGCTACCTAATATTTATTTGCGCAGAAAAACCAAAACATAAAGAAAAATCAAGTTTTTACATAGTTGTAAATACAGAGAAAGTGCAGCCGACGAGCGATAGCGGCGTTCAATAGGTACCGGTAGGTTCTACAAAACTAGAAAATCCAACCTGAATGAGTTGCGTACTCGCTGAGATTACTGCGAAGCGGCGCAGCAGCTGAGTGACAATAATGTTTGGTATTACCTAGGGTAGAAACCCAACGGCTACAATAAAAGCTGTACTAACGTATTTGAGTTTACCACACGTGCATTTAAGTGCTCTCTCTTAAGTCCTGTTGAAAAATCCAGAGTTTAAATGTTCAAAAGGCGCCGAGGTGATTTCTTGAACAATGCTAGGATTTCTTCGTTCGTCACCGTTCCAAGAAGGTCTTTCTCAAATGATAAAATTGTTAGAATACTTAGTCTCTCCTGAGTCATCGATCGCCTGTATGGAGTTAGCAGCCGAGTTAGCGTTGAAAATGAACTTTCACACGTTGCAGTTGAAGCACCGATTGTCTGAGCAGCAGCCATAACTGTTGTCAGCTGTGGAAACGCATCCTTGTATTGGGAAACCTTTGCTCCCGGGTTTTTTTGCAGCAACGGCTTCGCCACCTACAACAATTCGTAATCCATGTGTCCACGTATGCTCTATACCACACCATAAGTTACGGATTTGTACCACAATATAATAATCTTGATCGACTAAACCATACGGATACGTGCTATAGTGTTCTCCACGCTATAGAAATTCTCAAAAACTAGATACTCAGCATCCGAAACTTAGTATCGGAAAAGAGCTCCTCATGAAGTGTCTGTAGAATGTCAAAAGATTTAATGTAGGATCACTGGGTCAACGGTATTTTTGGTCAAACTTGGGCCGACGCCATATATAGTCATTTGTGACGTTACCACTTCTAGCGGTATATTACTAGATTTGTGACTCAAAATAAGTTCATATGGGTTTTCGTGGGTGCTGATTTCGAATCTGCGGTCTATTTTCTCATCTTTTCGAATTCATACACTGTGGCTATTAAGAACACTTTCACTGTCAAAGTTGTTACTAAGTTTGTGTTGTTTTTTTTTTTTTGTTTGTGTTTTTGTGTCGTGTTTGTTTGTTTTTTTGGGTTTGTGTTTTTATTTTTTTTTGTGTGTTTGTTTGTGTATGTTTATTTTTTTGTTTTTGTGGTGTGTTTTTGTGTTGATGTATTTGGATGTTGTTGGTATTGTATGTTTGGTTGTGGAGTGTTGGTTGTGTAGTTTGGTTGTGTGTGTGTGGTGTGTAGGTTTTTGGGGGTGGTTTTGGGGATGGGTTTGTTTGTTCTTGTTTTGTTTTGTGCGGTGTGTTGCGTGTGTGTATTTTGAGGTTGATAGGTTGTGTGATGTGGTTTCGTGGGTGATGGGTGTGGTTGAATGTGCTGTGTTGGTGAGAAATCGGGGTATGTTATAGCGGTTTGTAGAGTTGAGTGTCTATGTATGAGGTATCGCTGCTCTAGCGAGTTTTAATGTGTATAATATAGTGGGGCGAAGATGTCAAGTTAGAGTTTATGCTTGGAAGAGTTGATGTGGTGTGGTTAAGATGGAATATGGAGGGCGTTTCTGCTGAGTTTCTGGATGTGCTTTGCGAGAATCTGGGATCGGGCTGATTGTTAAGAGTGATCTATAGGTTATGTGTGAGCGCGCGTCGTTTTTTATCTAGGTAGTATGTGGTGAATGCGTAATCTGGAATCGATACGGTGTCGCGTGTGGTATTGATTCGTGTGCTATGTTGTAGGATTCTAGATGTTGTGTAGAAAATGAAGTTATCTCAGTAAAAGAATTAGCGCGTAGGAAATAGATAGGCTGTATGTATTTTTGATATTATTATTTGAATTGTGTGTTTGTAATTTATTATTAGATATACGAGTAATATAATCTAATTTATATTTTTAATAGTTCTTTGTGGGCTGTGGAATGATTTCTACAGTGTTGATGGATAGATTTGAGAATGCTTGCTTTGGCTATGCGTTCGTCGGAATTTATACGCCTGTCTTCGCATCTGACATCTTGATACGGTGTCCGCCGCCTTAGTGGTCGAACTTCATGAATAGATTTCCTATGTCGTTAGGATTCTACGATGTTGTCGGTCAGGAACCTGAGAGATTCTTATATAGTTAAAATGAATATTAGCGCGGAGCGACTTGATAGGCGTTTGTATTTTTCCGATATTGCTGTTGGTTTTTTCGTCATGTTTGTAATTTATGAAATAGGTAAATCGCTGATGTACGCGCTTCCGTTGTCTTTTTCAGCTTGTCGGGCTGTGGATGATTTCTACGTTTGGCGTGAGATTTAGAATCGCTCGATGTTGGCTCATGCGTCGAGAGTGGATCGGTTTTTGGCGTTCGCCATCGGAGTAGAGTTCGCCGAGTTGTCAAGATAAGAGAGTTTTGGTCAGTGTCGTGTCGTGGTGTCGGTACTGAATGCTGTCCTGCTTGCCGGGAGCTGGTTCTTGGGCGGATGGGCCTATTCTTGTTCGTCTCTTTAGTTTTCGATTTCTTGTCGCCCGAGTGCTTGTTGCGTCGTGTCGCCTCATCTTAAGCGTCGAGCTCCAGCCTCCTGTAGCTGGATTTGCGGTTTCGTGGAAGGATGCGTATTCTTTGGTCATTCGAATATCATCTTGTGTCAGCGGTCGCCGAGACGAATCGCGGGTGATGTCTTCTATGCGGTAGATGTAACGCCCAGCTCTCGAGTTGTTTTGATGCTTATGTATCAGGTGACCCGACTCCTGCTCTAGCGAGTTTTAATTCCCTTGTTAGATATTGCGATAAGGGGCGAGAATGATGGGCTTCCCGATCAGAAGTTGCTGGCGCCGAGTTTCATTGGTGCGTTGGTGGTTGCTGGAATATGGACGGGGCGCCCTTTCTTGCTGCGCATTTCTGGATCGCCGTTGAGCCAGAATACCTGGCGCCTGGAGCTGCTGATGATATATTCATGCCGTCGCTGTATTCGCCCGTCTCCTCCAGTGTCGAGCGCGCGTCCAGTTTTTTTAATCAAATAATATCGAGAAGTCGCTCTCTCCTGGCTGCCCTGGCGCATATAGTCGCCAACACTCCCCCCTTGCACTTATCTCTGGTACCATCGCACTTCAACGTAAGCGCCCCGTGCGCGGCGGGGGCGGTGCGCGCGCGCGTCGGCCGCGCCGGCGGCCTCGTCGGCGCGCGTCGGCGGGTGGCCCCGGCCGGTGCAGCCCCCCGTGTGCCCGGCGCGCCCCCGCCGAACCACCCCAAACCCCCACGAAGCAACCACCGTCACTGTTTCTAACCTCAGTTACTATTTTGTTCTGTACTATCTGCTTCATAATTGAGACGATTTCGTTCTGAACCTGCGGTGACGTGTATTTGGCATTTTCAGGAATAGTTCCGAGAATCCGGCGCAGTTTATCATCTTTACTAGCAGTATATTCGAATAAGCTAAGAAAATTACCACGCGACAAGTTGTCTGATGCGTCTTTGAGCCCCCAACTGTTTCAGTCTTGCCCCTAAATGCCATGTCGTTGGTCGCCAAAAACCTGATACAATCAATGATGCTGGATAGATAGTATTTATTGTTTTGCAACACCTGCTCGTTCACAAGAGTATCAATCGCTTGGTGATGTTCGCTGCGCTTCTGCAGTTCAAACCAGGAAGACATAGACGATAAGTGCACCTGGGAAGTTTCGTGCTGTTTGAGGCCTCGCCCTGACTCCATTGCTGTTTTCCAGTTCCCAAAACCTTCCCGCGTGAACGACGTGTCTTTCAGAACCTTAGTACGTGTGAAAACACGGCATGGAAAGCAGAAACAGCGATCCGTTGCGACAGAGTACTCAAGCCACTTGAAACAGTTATACCATTTCGGATTGAACGACCGGTTTTTGTTTGCAAAGGATGATACAGGGTAGGTTCGCAATATTGGTTGCGCGGGTTCGTCTTTTCCCAGATCTGATGGTGGTCCTCTTAAAAACAAGTTACAAAGCTCAACAGCCTACAGCTACAGCTAGCCCTACAGCTCGACAAAGTTTGACCAAAATTTTGGAAATTTGGCCATTTGCCAAGGTCCTCCATGTCCCACAGGAACCTGACGCAAATCATTTACCATGTACCCCTGGGTACCCCCCTTTGACCCCCTTTCCATCTTTTTCACCATAGTGCAGTCTAGTGTAATATATGTGGCTTGGCGATATTTGGCATCTCAGCATGAACACTGGTAAAAAATATCTAAACTTTTCAACATCCATGAAAGCTTAAAATGAGCAAACTTTTACATATTTGCTTTAAAAATATATCGGTCTTTCATCGAAGGAACATATTCTACGATATTCTATTCTACTGATATTCTATTAATACTGCGACATAGATTAAACCAAAATAATTCAACTACGTATATTGGCTATGTGATTACGTTAATTATAGTTTCTGAAGTGATAAAATGTAAGAAATCATTAGCTGTGTTTTGGACTATGGCTGTTAAGATGTTTTCTACATTCGGGTAGTATCTTCAATTGTGCATGCGGCACAGCATCGACAAGTCATTTACGAAATTTAGTAACCATCGTTTGTTGCAATAGTTACAGAAAACGGAAATTGCATTTTTGAAATTAATATCTGAATGGACCTATGGTAATACATCGAACTGCATAAGGCATAAAATAATCCCAAGTGGTAACGTCTGCCAGGTATAATCAACGAAGTTATGCCAAAAATTAAAAAATTCGCGCGCAGCGAAGTGACAAACGCAAATTTTGGACCAAATGTATAAATATCAGAACTGTTTTCTTTCTGTTTCTTGGGAATATTGGCACCGATTTAGATAATATATATATTCACAAAGGTTGTAAGCCTTGGAGCAGATATCTGCTATATACTAGTCACTTACCGCTAAGAATATATAAATATTGTTTGTAATTTTTGCTCCAAAACTACTGAAATATTTTAGTGTGTGTTTTTCAACTAGGTTGTGTCTAAACGTCTAAACATGTAAAATTGCCTGCAGTGCCTGCCAAAAATCTAATGCACATCAGCATCTGGGTTTCAAGCCGGGGGAAGGCAAGATCCCCCCTTGTTGCCTCGCCCCCCAGCTCGGAGCTCGGGGCCCCCCAGCACACTTCCCCCCTTATTTTCGGACCCTAGGGAGAGGCCAGCCTCGTCGGCATATTTTGCACTACCGGTACACTTTTCTCCACTGGGGGAAGGGGAGGCGTAACCCCTAACTTTTGCACTCCGCGGATGGGGTGGAGATCGTCACCCCAGGGGGTACCCCCAACCCCTGTCGCCGGCGTATGGTCTAGTACCTGCCAGACCCCCCTCCCCCCACTTTTAACATATTTCCGCCGCCCCTGGTTTGGTAAGCCTAGTGTTTTGAAATGAACGCGAGAGCTATCTCGCAGAGCTTTAAAGTTAAACAGAATATAATATCGTACCTGAAACCAAACGTACCTTTCTCTCCGCGAGGTGCCCGGGGCACTAACTACGTCAATAAAATTGTCCATTTCATATCAAATATAAAAATATATAAGTTTACAAAGTTATTATAATGTTATGCAAAAAACATATCTATCGTTAGAAACATCGCAAACATATATCGCAAAAAACAAGTATAGCAGCATATGTACAAAAATGGGCGTGTTACACGTAGAATCAATAATATATATATATATATATATATATATATATATATATCTATATATATATATATAAAAAAAAAAAAATATATATATAATGTAATGGACAACAATGTAAAGGTTGTTGTGCCATTTGCTGAAGGTTTTAATTCATCTGAGCTGGATTCCGATTCTGGTTTACTCGGCGTGGTATACATCTGATTTTTGCTTAATAGTAACATTGATTGAGCTTTTTAAGGTCCATTTTACAATAGTCCATCCCGTCCTCCGATCGATCCCATACCCATTGGCTGTCCTCCCGTTGTCAAGCTCCATGGGGGGCACGGATGGTCGCACAGGGGGCACGGCCCCCCGTGCCCCCCCTTGGCTACGCCCCTGCTCTCTTTTTTTTTGCTTATTTTGTGGCTATTATAGTTTTTTAAAAACCTGTGTTACAGTAGTATTAGCATTGAAATATATTTCGAAAACATTTAGTGAGCATTAACTTATATATTTTGAAACCTTGTTTCCAAAATTTTACATAAAGCATTTCACATGTTACATCGTAGCATTGTTACCTTGTGTAATTTCTTTTACATTTAAAACATAGCGGGCTAAATTATGTTTGTTGAACAATATGTGTTCATTTTTAGTATTTATTATTAGATTTGAAAAAAGTAAACTTAGGTTTTCACTGACGCATGGTAATCCTTGCACAGGAGTGTGAAAAAAATAATGATATAGGTTCAATACAACTGAGAATTTGGGCTCTAGGCCTGCCTCAGTTCTAGCACCGAGCCGAGCCTGTAGTGATATTTGAAGACCTGAGCTAGAGGTCAAGATGTCTTTGACAACTGAGATGATCTTTTTTAACTTATGCAGAATGTTTCACTAGACTCTGAAAAGCTCTATTCTAAAGCAATAAACGCGAATGTAATAAGTGATGTTTTATAGCACAACAGTCTGCAAAAGCAAGACCCGCAGAGAACTATACATCGGGTCGGCTCATAAAAGCTCTAAAAGCAACAATATGGTTTATTTGACTGTTTGAATATGGTCTAAACAGTAAGGAGCCGCAAACTTTTATTGTTGGGAGTCTGAGTGATGATTTTAATTTGTAACGCAAGAACAGAACCAAGTCGAGGCGAATACTGTTCACGAGTAGCCAAATCGACCAAGAATTTGAAAAACGTGCTCTGTAATGAATATTTAGTAAACTTCTAGGCAGTGGCGAGCACTGGACTTCGCGGTGGAAAGATCCAAGACTTCCGCCACACATTCCCTTGCCTCTCCTGAGGCGCCTTACGACTCGCCACCTCTCCGAGGTGGCGCGAACCGTCCCCCAAAAGCGCCGTGCCAACTCCCCGAGGCGCCGCACCCCCTCCCACCTAAGGCACCGCAGATGTTCTCCCCCGAGACGCCGCATCCAATCCGAGGTCTCCCCCGAAACGTCGCACCCCACGAGTTGGCGGACCTCCTCCCTTTCCAAATTCCCGCATCCAACCCGCGGCGCCGACCCCTCTAAACGCCGCACTCCCGCCGAAGCGCCACTTCCCCAACTCCAAGAGGTACAGCACACCCTGGAGGTACCTTCGCCCGAGGTTCGTGCCGCAATCCCGCCTCGACGCGTGGCAGCCCGTTCTCCCGAGGCCTCGCCCCCCTCCTTCCCCCAAGGCGCCAAATTCCACTCCATTTCCCGAGGTGTTGCAGCCCCTCCCCTCTCCCCTGGGGTACAACTCTCTAAGCACTGCCACGGTTTCGCAATATCCGAGGAGGCAAAGGACCTCCGCCCCTCCTAGAGGCGCCACAATTTGTCACTCTCACGAGGTGCCACACCCTACTCCCGAGGCATCACACCTTCCACCACTCTAGGCACCGCCCGCAGTTTGCAGCTGTGCTTATAAGATTGCTTTGATAATTCACAATGGTTAAGTGAAATGTAATAGCTGCTAGGTTATAATACGACTTTGTTAATTTCAGAATATCGAAGAACGAGAAGAACTAATCCGATCGCTCGACTCGAGCTAACGATAATTGTTTGACGTGGCATACGACGATCGTACAAAGGTTAAAGTGGGCAGTTTCTTGGCAATAACTGGATTTGACGTAGTCTCTGATTTGGGAGGCAAAATTTGGGATTTGAATTTTGGGTAAAGTTTCTATGGTTTAATGCCCACAGCATGAGACTATCGTTATAAGTATCAAAAGAAACGTATAGATACCGTTTAATGTTTAACCAAAATTTTTGTATTTTTTACGTACATATACTTCTTTTGACACATTTATGTATTCTAACTAAAGCAAAATTTACGTAGTCTAACTAAATGACACTTTTACGTATTCTATCTAAAGAAACATTTGCGTAGTCTAACTAATAACACATTTACGTATCCTAACTAATGACACAATTAATAAGTCTAACTAATGATACATTTACGTATCCTAACTAATGACACAATTAAGTAGTCTAACTAATGACACATTTACGTAGTCTAACTAATGACACATTTACGTAGTCTAACTAATGACACATTTACGTAGTCTAACTAATGACACATTTACGTAGTCTAACTAATGACACCTCTACGTAGTCTAACTAATGACACATTTAAGCAGTCTAACTAATGACACATTTAAGGCTCAAAGGATTTTTTGAACTTTCCAGGTTTCAGGAATCTGCGAGTATTAAACTGTCGAAAGGCACGCACCATTCCAAATCAACAAGCCATAAATCCACGAAATTGCATGGATGGTGTATATGCGATATCAATTTTAAGAGGTAACCCACAAACGAAGGCCATGGCCGTGCGCTGAACGACACTAGTCTTGAAACAGCGAACTCGGTTTCGAATGATCATTTCTGATTTTCCAACGATCATTCCCCGTCTGCTCAATCAAATTCTTTTAGACTGAGGGTTTAGAAATTCAGATCTCCAATAAAAGAAAGCCTAGGTCCTTTTTTCAAATGCTTGAAATTGTACCTTAAATGTTTTAAAATGGCTGCTTGGCTGTCTAAAATTGCTCGACAAATTTTAGCAATACTTAGCAACAACAACAACTTATAAACATTTCGCCAAGTTTTATATAAATGTGTTACAACGTACAAGCTGTTAACAAATAACATAACGTCAGCTTGCATGGACATTTTTTGACATTACTCTCCGTTAAAACTGGTCTTTATAACGCCTCAAACATTGTGGTATGGACACGGGGTAAGTTTTGTAATGACACATTTAGACTAGTATAGACATATCGCAGCGGGATGGCATGGACACCCAAATATCGCCTCATGGGACATTTTAATCTAATTTTTGCTTACCTAATTATTTCCAGGTTGGCGCATCAATCCTTAGCTTTTCACACGCTCTCACTTTTTAGCTGTTTCGATGGCGATAAAACGTCAGATGCTCAAGATCGATATCACTGCACCTTCAGAACGGTAGAAATTCATTGGCGACCTTTATACTATTAATATTTATGAAAATTACTTACGGAAGTAGCATAAAACAACAATAATTGGTTGCTATCGTAAAAAATAAATTATTAAAATCAATATTGTATAAATGCAACTTATTGATTGATTGATTGATTTATTGAATGATTATTGTTTTTTCAAAAATTCTTTAAAATCCTTTTTCGGAAAATTTGTTTGGGACTATGCTTCAGCATTGTATAAAATAAATTATCGCGTTAACGTGTAATATACAATTTCTATCTTTTGGTAAATAATATACATTTTCAACACCATAATTAGTAATATAATAATTAGTAACATAATAATTAGTAATATAATAATTAGTAACATAATAATTAGTAATATAATAATTAGTAACATAATAATTAGTAATATAATAATTAGTAACATAATAATTAGTAATATAATAATTAGTAACTATAAATCAATAATATATTTAATAATACATGAATTTAGCGTATATACACCAAAGATTTAAACGAGTGTGTTTATAAAATACATAATTCATGGGCCATTAAAAACACCATAATCCAAGTATTCTTACCCTTTTTAAAATTTTTTTTCACGGCCGTTATGGGAAGGGATATTGTTTTCGAATTTTTTACTTGTTACATCGCAATAATAACCCACGAATTTAGTGTATATACACCAAAGATTTAAACGAGTGCGTTTATAAAATACATAAGTCATGGGCCATTAAAAACACCATAATCCAAGTATTCTTGCCCTTTTTAAAATTTTTTTTCACGGCCGTTATGGGATGGGGTATTGTTTTCGAATTTTTTACTTGTTACATCGCAATAATAACCCACGAATTTAGTGTATATACACCAAAGATTTAAACGAGTGTTTTTATAAAATACATAATTCATGGGCCATTAAAAACACCTTAATCCAAGTATTCTTGCCCTTTTTATAATTTTTTTCAAGGTCGTTTTGGGATGGGATATTGTTTTCGAATTTTTTACTTGTTACATCGCAATAATAACCCACGAATTTAGTGTATATACACCAAAGATTTAAACGAGTGTTTTTATAAAATACATAATTCATGGGCCATTAAAAACACCGTAATCCAAGTATTCTTGCCCTTTTTAGAATTTTTTTCACGGCCGTTATGGGATGGGGTATTGTTTTCGAATTTTTTACTTGTTACATCGCAATAATAACCCACGAATTTAGTGTATATACACCAAAGATTTAAACGAGTGTGTTTATAAAATACATAATTCATGGGCCATTAAAAACACCATAATCCAAGTATTTTTGCCCTTTTTAAATTTTTTTTCACGGCCGTTATGGGATGGGGTATTGTTTTCGAATTTTTTACTTGTTACATCGCAATAATAACCCACGAATTTAGTGTATATACACCAAAGATTTAAACGAGTGTGTTTATAAAATACATAATTCATGGGCCATTAAAAACACCATAATCCAAGTATTCTTGCCCTTTTTAAATTTTTTTTCGCGGCCGTTATGGGATGGGGTATTGTTTTCGAATTTTTTACTTGTTACATCGCAATAATAACCCACGAATTTAGTGTATATACACCAAAGATTTAAACGAGTGTGTTTATAAAATACATAATTCATGGGCCATTAAAAACACCATAATCCAAGTATTCTTGCCCTTTTTAAATTTTTTTTCACGGCCGTTATGGGATGGGGTATTGTTTTCGAATTTTTTACTTGTTACATCGCAATAATAACCCACGAATTTAGTGTATATACACCAAAGATTTAAACGAGTGTGTTTATAAAATACATAATTCATGGGCCATTAAAAACACCATAATCCAAGTATTCTTGCCCTTTTTAAAATTTTTTTTCACGGCCGTTATGGGATGGGGTATTGTTTTCGAATTTTTTACTTGTTACATCGCAATAATAACCCACGAATTTAGTGTATATACACCAAAGATTTAAACGAGTGTGTTTATAAAATACATAATTCATGGGCCATTAAAAACACCATAATCCAAGTATTCTTGCCGTTTTTAAACTTTTTTGTCACGGCCGTTTTGGGATGGGATATTGTTTTCGAATTTTTTACTTGTTACATCGCAATAATAACCCACGAATTTAGTGTATATACACCAAAGATTTAAACGAGTGTGTTTATAAAATACATAATTCATGGGCCATTAAAAACACCATAATCCAAGTATTCTTGCCCTTTTTAAATTTTTTTTCACGGCCGTTATGGGATGGGGTATTGTTTTCGAATTTTTTACTTGTTACATCGCAATAATAACCCACGAATTTAGTGTATATACACCAAAGATTTAAACGAGTGTGTTTATAAAATACATAATTCATGGGCCATTAAAAACACCATAATCCAAGTATTCTTGCCCTTTTTAAAATTTTTTTTCACGGCCGTTATGGGATGGGGTATTGTTTTCGAATTTTTTACTTGTTACATCGCAATAATAACCCACGAATTTAGTGTATATACACCAAAGATTTAAACGAGTGTGTTTATAAAATACATAATTCATGGGCCATTAAAAACACCATAATCCAAGTATTCTTGCCCTTTTTAAACTTTTTTGTCACGGCCGTTTTGGGATGGGATATTGTTTTCGAATTTTTTACTTGTTACATCGCAATAATAACCCACGAATTTAGTGTATATACACCAAAGATTTAAACGAGTGTGTTTATAAAATACATAATTCATGGGCCATTAAAAACACCATAATCCAAGTATTCTTGCCCTTTTTAAAATTTTTTTTTTCACGGCCGTTATGGGATGGGGTATTGTTTTCGAATTTTTTACTTGTTACATCGCAATAATAACCCACGAATTTAGTGTATATACACCAAAGATTTAAACGAGTGTGTTTATAAATTACATAATTCATGGGCCATTAAAAACACCATAATCCAAGTATTCTTGCCCTTTTTAAAATTTTTTTTTCACGGCCGTTATGGGATGGGGTATTGTTTTCGAATTTTTTACTTGTTACATCGCAATAATAACCCACGAATTTAGTGTATATACACCAAAGATTTAAACGAGTGTGTTTATAAAATACATAATTCATGGGCCATTAAAAACACAATAATCAAAGTATTCTTGCACTTTTTAAACTTTTTTTGTCACGGCCGTTTTGGGATGGGATATTGTTTTCGAATTTTTTACTTGTTACATCGCAATAATAACCCACGAATTTAGTGTATATACACCAAAGATTTAAACGAGTGTGTTTATAAAATACATAATTCATGGGCCATTAAAAACACCATAATCCAAGTATTCTTGCCCTTTTTAAACTTTTTTTTACACGGCCGTTTTTGGATGGGATATTGTTTTCGAATTTTTTACTTGTTACATCGCAATAATAACCCACGAATTTAGTGTATATACACCAAAGATTTAAACGAGTGTGTTTATAAAATACATAATTCATGGGCCATTAAAAACACCATAATCCAAGTATTCTTGCCCTTTTTAAACTTTTTTGTCACGGCCGTTTTGGGATGGGATATTGTTTTCGAATTTTTTACTTGTTACATCGCAATAATAACCCACGAATTTAGTGTATATACACCAAAGATTTAAACGAGTGTGTTTATAAAATACATAATTCATGGGCCATTAAAAACACCATAATCCAAGTATTCTTGCCCTTTTTAAATTTTTTTTCACGGCCGTTATGGGATGGGGTATTGTTTTCGAATTTTTTACTTGTTACATCGCAATAATAACCCACGAATTTAGTGTATATACACCAAAGATTTAAACGAGTGTGTTTATAAAATACATAATTCATGGGCCATTAAAAACACCATAATCCAAGTATTCTTGCCCTTTTTAAAATTTTTTTCACGGCCGTTATGGGATGGGGTATTGTTTTCGAATTTTTTACTTGTTACATCGCAATAATAACCCACGAATTTAGTGTATATACACCAAAGATTTAAACGAGTGTGTTTATAAAATACATAATTCATGGGCCATTAAAAACACCATAATCCAAGTATTCTTGCCCTTTTTAAACTTTTTGTCACGGCCGTTTTGGGATGGGATATTGTTTTCGAATTTTTTACTTGTTACATCGCAATAATAACCCACGAATTTAGTGTATATACACCAAAGATTTAAACGAGTGTGTTTATAAAATACATAATTCATGGGCCATTAAAAACACCATAATCCAAGTATTCTTGCCCTTTTTAAACTTTTTGTCACGGCCGTTTTGGGATGGGATATTGTTTTCGAATTTTTTACTTGTTACATCGCAATAATAATCCACGATTTTAGTTTATATACACCAATGGTTTAACCGAGTGTGTTTATAAAATTCATAATCAACGGGCCATTAAAAGGGCCATAATCAAAGTATTCTTGCCATTTTTAAACATTTTGTCACGGCCGTTTTGAGATGGGACGTTGTTTTCGAATTTTTTACTTGTTACATCGCAATAATAACCAACGAACTTAGTGTATATATACCAATGATTTAAACGAGGGTGTTTATAAAATACATAATCCATGGGCCATTAAAAGGGCCATAATCCAAGTATTCTTGCCATTTTTAAACATTTTGTCACGGCCGTGAAAAAAAAATTGCAAAAGGGAAAAAAGTTAAAAAGGGCAAGAATACTTTCGATTATGGTGTTTTTAATGGCCCATGAATTATGTATTTTATAAACACACTCGTTTAAATCTTTGGTGTATATACACTAAATTCGTGGGTTATTATTGCGATGTAACAAGTAAAAGATTCGAAAACAATACCCCATCCCATAACGGCCGTGAAAAAAAGTTTAAAAAGGGCAAGAATACTTGGATTATGGTGTTTTTAATGGCCCATGAATTATGTATTTTATAAACACACTCGTTTAAATCTTTGGTGTATATACACTAAATTCGTGGGTTTATTATTTCGATGTGACGAGTAAGAAAATTTGAAAACAATATCCCTATACCCCCATAACGGCCGGTAACGAAAAGTTTTAAAAAGGGCAAGAATATTTGGATTATGGTG
>JASANE010005849.1:0-17549 GCA_030248225.1 Trileptium ribeirensis | reverse complement strand
AGAGTATTTGGGGCAATAGGAAGAATAAACAAACCATGTATACATTGGGAAATGATCCTGATAATTACCTTACTATGTATTATCATGTATATAAGTACAGGAACAATTCCATTACATGTACTTAACGTTTCGTCTTAAGGGACTGTAGATGATTGTAACACAGTATTTGGGACAATAGGAAGAATAACCAAACCATGTATACATTGGGAAATCATCCTTATAATCAGCTTATCAGTATATATTTCATTATAATAAATGTTGCATCATATTGATAATTTAATACTATGATTATAGGAACAGATAAACCCGAAGGAGTTCGAAGCCGAACTACAGACATTGTTCTAGACAAAGAAGGTGCTAGTTACGGTTTCACCGTACGCGGCGGCTCGTGGGGTCCGGGATCAGAAAATTCTCGCCCGCTAACGGTTGTGGTTATTAGAGCTGGAGGTCCTGCTGACAGGTTAGCCAGCTAGCTTTGAGTCAATCACCGTCGATAAGCGATACACCTATCATTCCATCTATTCTTGAATAACCAGAGGGTTCCAATGCTCGCTAACCAAGCGCATTGTATTGCTAACACCAAACCGTTTCGCCCGCACTGAGCTTAAGTAGAGTATACTACAAAATCAACATCTTAACATCGAGTTTTTAAAGACTCCGGTGAACCATATGTGTACGATATATCTGATTCTGCTGAAAATTCAAAAATGTTTTTGCAGTGTAAGATGAAACACTACTCAGTATAATCCGGATAGGCATTAAAATTAAGAATTTAAACCAGCGGCCGGCCCGGGCGGGCCGATATCCGATTACAAACGGGCAGCGTCGAATCTGATTTACAACGAATTGGGTCAGGCCGAATAATTTCAGCCCGTTTTTACCTCTAGTTAGAGATCTAATGATTAGTACATAGTTCGGTACTGTTGACTGCCTTTAATTTCTTTTTTCATTTCATGTTGATTTTTACCTATATCACTGTATTTTTTTATATCGGGAAGGCCGGCACCCGACTACAAACGTGCCGGGCTAGCCCGAAATTTTGAATCTTCGAACCGGCCCAGACCGGGCAAGTTTCAGATTGCCACGGCCGTAATTTTTGCTGTATACGACGATAAGGTATCAAAAGCTTAAGTCCTTATCTGCCAATGTCAGTGGTACAACGCAAGCAATTTTAAATGTACCTATGAGTACTGTAAAAACTTGCATTATTAGGATTACGACATTTTGCTTGTCCTTCTGTTATGATGTAAAAAGAGGTTGTACGTATCTGAGTATTGACAATTCTGGAACAAAACGTTTGCTCTCAAAATTTATGTTTCAAAAGTTTCGTTATAAAATTATGTATCTCACGAATTAAGTGTTTTTAACACGATCATCGGTAATTGACTTTTTATTGATGTGGCTTCTAAAACATCCACAATATGGATCCACTGAAGAGTCATTAGCTCTTTAGTTTTCGTTATGCGGGTTCATGTCCATTCGCAGCAGATTTCTAAATTTAATGACTTGTGAACACGGATAAGGCCATATCAGATGCAGTTCACTACGGGTATATAGTGGATACAATAGATATACTAGATAATATTACATGCTATTCTACAATATGTACCATGCTATACTACAGATATATACACTATCATACCATACTACAATATATATGCCAGATACTATAACATCCGCCAATTGTAGTATAAATTGAAGTATAAAACGACAATTTGAAGCCACGCAAATTACTCATAATACGTACTCGTCTGTTTCAGGGAAGGTCGAATTCGTGTCGGTGACCGACTAACTGCAATCGAAGGAGTTGATGTATCAAGTGCAACATTGTCACGCGCAATGACGTTAATTCGAGACTCTAAAGGACCAACAACGTTTACGATTGAGTACGACGTAGAAAATGCAGGTAGGTGAAAGACGGTTATTAGTTATTTAAAAGATATTTTTTCAAACTTACATGATATGGTGAGTAAAAATTTATGAATAAATAAGGAAATTCGAAACAAACTAATAAATCTGACTTATTCGCGAAACTAGATCGCATAAATTTTGAGAATTTATAAACTGACTCAAGTTTTTGTCACCAGCTGACTTGAACAAGAAACGTATACTAGATGCATCGCTGCGGCTGCTATGATGTTAGTATACCAATACCAAAGACTTCCCCATGTTTCGTACTGCTTAGTCGACAAAGATAATAGGAATTGCGAAACAAACGTATAAAATAGCAATTACCGACAAAATCGGTTGCATAAACTTAGAAAACTTTTGAACTCAAAAATATTCGCCAGTTTGTTGAGCACGAAATACAAATTATTCTTCGCCGGAACAATGGTATGTATTGCTTCCAAGGGCATCCCAAAATTGTATGTTATGGCCTAAACATCGCGGAGATTTGTCTTTGGAGATACGGCACTATTCTACGCATTTTATAACGTAATTAGATATTTATTTTTAAATACACTAGAAGTATACTAAGACTTAGTATTCTTTAAGTACACTAGATGAATCCACTAAGTATACGGCGCTTAGCAAATATAGAAAATAGTACAAGCAGCAATTGTTTATAAAACGCCGAAAATTGAAGCATAAATTAAATTTTCTAAACACGATAATCCGGAGTATTTGTTGCACCAATATCAAATTATGTAACAGCGCCGTAAAATTTTTGAAATGTAGTCTATGAATGTTCATTAACCTCATTTCGAAATTGGTTGAGTTTACAAAGCTACGATAATCTATCTGCGGGATTTTGCCGTAAATGCAATGCGTATAAAGTGTACCTAAACGCACTTACTTTTAGCTTCCTTGTTATTATGAAAAATATATCTTATTGACACGTGTGCCCTAAATGGCACCATGGATATAAGAGCTAAACTCAGGGTCTCTCGCCCATTAAGTGAGCACGTTAGCACTGTGCCAAGTCCCATGCTTTGCACGTAGGACTACGAACTACCGGACATTTACTACTGAACATTGGAACACGACGGATGACCCATTTCCAGCAACAAACTAACCTGCACCACGGAATGAGAGATATCAAAGGTAAGGTCAATCCGTACGTTACAAAATTTTTTTTTGAATTCCCAGTAGACGGGAAAATATGGTAGTATTTTATCTATGCTATAAACCTAGGACACAAAGTACATAGGCTTGGAAGATATATTTCGAGTCTCGTTGCGGATGCTTGTCACTTTAACTGTGATTATATTTCCTTGTTATAGATTTGTTCTTAGGAATTCACTGGTTATTACACAATCAAGTTTGAAAGCTTCATACCAATTTCGCTGTAAGTAGGGCACAGCGACCATTTACATAGGCTTGGAAGATATATTTCGAGTCTCGTTGCGGATGCTTGTCACTTTAACTGTGATTATATTTCCTTGTTATAGATTTGTTCTTAGGAATTCACTGGTTATTACACAATCAAGTTTGAAAGCTTCATACCAATTTCGCTGTAAGTAGGGCACAGCGACCATTGGGTGTGACCAATATGGATGATGTGACTAGGAGGTGATGAAAATTTTTACTCATAACAGTATGTCATCGCCTACCATGTTTTGAAATATATATGTGAATGGCCATTGGCCAGACGTTGGCTGCGAGACGCTGCTAACGTTTCTGTCTTCGCCTGAAAATGCTACCGATATCTAGAGTGTAGCATTTCGAGTTAGTTTGCTAGTGAGTTTTTTAGTTAATTGCATAAAAGCAGTTCTAGATTATCAGCTGTTGTACCGGCGGGTACTTTTACATCGTACAACATATTTTACGTAAATATACTGTAGTGGCCGTCATATCAACCGGTGCACTATAGACTGTTTGGTAGTACCATAGAAACATTTAAAAACATCAATTCTTGGCATCGAAAAACAGGGTTACAGTTATTTAAATTTGTACGACAGATGGAGTGATAAAGTCGCAAGTTTTTCCTTAATTTACAATTGCACCTGTTTCCGTATATATTTGTTATACGGCTAAAACCGTAAGAACAAGACATCGGTTTTAGAATCATATCCTTTATGCACTATAACAAAAAACCAAAAAAATGGAGCTGACAAGCTTGCTGAGAATGCTTATTGGGGCTAAGCTTTCATATATCGACGCTTCTAAGCCATTGATTTTCTTCCGCAAGTAACCTTATTGCATCCAGTTACGACATTGGGAGATGACGAAGGGTAACATGACAGTGAAGTAGTATAAATTTTCGATAGAGAAAAGATAACTAACTTTCAGATGTAATATTTCTACAGTTTGTATGCTGATACTAAATAAATAGTATAATATGATAATTTCAGATTTCAACGGAATGCGATCAGGTGATTGTTCGGTAACTATAGAAATTTTGAAACCCGTTGGACCCGATTTCGGACTAACTCTGGAAGTAAAGCAAACTGAAAACGGGAAAGCAACGTATATAGACGCTATTGTGCCTGCGTCGCCAGCAGATCGGTAAGGAATATATATTAACGGCGAGTGATAACTATTCGACCCCAACGGAGGTTCCAAGGGAAAATCCTTGGGTCGGACCCCCCATCGAAACATGTATAGGCGACCAAGGTGCGTCGGCTGTTAGGGGTAGGTAGCGGGTCTGGCAGCTGGGCAAGTCTGTGTGAGTTTAAAAATTTCCCCAGGATGTTGCCTTATATTGATCACTCACTTCGACCTCAAATTTTTGTAATGCTGAAATTTTTTGCGCGCGCCTGGATATGGGGTCCAGCGGGTCAGGGTATGCGGCGAGTCGTGGGGATAGGAGGTTGCGGCGCCTTCGGAGCGGAGCATCGGGATCGCACCATCATGAAATCCTGGTCGATACAATCATATTTGCTGTCATATTTTGTCACACAATATGTTACCTGAACGTAATTTCAATAGATGAGCTTTCGCTGTTGGAAAGGAAGCCATGTTTATACAAACAAGTCAAAGCCGTCATTGAGATTGTCATATATTGCTGCAAATATGTGTGCAATTGCGACTACATTGCTAGTAGATTGGTATGCAGTTAGTTACTGTAATTCGGTAACTTAATATTATCGTCAAAATTTAGCAGTGTATCGTTTCATGTGTACGTATTACGAGCTTAGTTGTTGGAACCAATTTTCCAAACTGTTAAGCCAGTCGAAATTGTCCAACGCTATATACTGTTGTAACTGTAGTCAATGTCAAGTTGAAACTGTCATGACGTACATTGTTCATGTATTTCAAAGTATTAAATTATTTATCATGTTTATGAGTCTTACCACCACATTGTTGTCACATGGCGCGTTTAGTATCATTCTCATACTCATTTGTTTACTAATGCAATAATGCATGACTAGATGGTTGACTGGTACCGTTGTGTTTAGGAACATAGTTGTTTATTGGCTTAAAAGTTCAAGTTCAAGGCACATCCAATAATTAGTCCAAAAGTGACGAGTAGCCAAGCCAACAGTATTCATTTTAGAACCATGACCAAGGCAATTGATTTATTGCAAAGGTACAGGTGATAGTAGGAACTATCGTGAGTCGAAAAGTCGTTAGATCCTTTCAATTTCTATTCTGCTGCTACAATAATTATAAACATCATATGTTTTACTTTTGACGTACATAAGAGTGCGTTTATGGTGAAACCGTTTTGCAAAGAAATCATTATAAAGCCATTTTTACTATATCCATATAAATTTATATTTAGACAATATTAGGTGAGACCAAACAAAGTTTTCACTGTAATAGCATTTTCCAATAAGAACAGTCCATAGTTTTCTTTTCAAATGCTCACATAGCTGTGTAGGATGAAAATAAACAGCATGAAAGAAGCGACACTAAGAACTTGATTTGGACGATGGCCCATGTGAACTTGAGGGGCCGGACGTTATAACGTTAGAAAAAAGAACAGCTTAGAGCGGGGGGTTCGGGGTGCGGCAGCCCCCCGACTTAGGCTTAGTACATGGCACAAATAGAAACTTTAGCTTAGCCTAAGACTAAGGCTTAGGCTCAGTATATCGAGATCGGCATGGCATGCATTATCCTTCGGCCCCTAAAGTTGACATCAGGACGATAAGCGGTGGCATGTTTTGTCTGCTCTTCGTAGCTATAAACACTGCGTGCTGCATCGTTAACTATTTTTATTTAGGTCTGGATGTATTCGCGTTGGCGATGAAGTTATTTCAATCAATGGAACAAGTCTTGAATTGTCGACGCCAGCCGAAGTGAATCAGTTATTGCGTGGTTGTACGAATAGCACGTTGAAACTTGAATTGATTCCAGCTTTCGATCCATTGTTCGACGGTAAGGAATTGCTCAATGTAAATCCGCATATTAATTTTGTACGCGTTTGTAGAACAGAACGTTTTTCAAAACGGTATCACCAGTTCAGACATTGTTTTCATTAATATATCTCGGTCGGCGAAATCCAGCTACCGTGAAAGTTGGACTTTAGTGCCTGGTGCTTAGAAACAGAACGGCAAGGTCTAAGCTAAATGTGATCTTGAAACCCTAACCATGTAATAAAAAACAACTACAAATTATCCAGCGCCGCCGCAAGACATGGTTCAGAAACGAATCCAAAATCTCCTACTATCGTTTACGTCACGAGTTATGAAAGTATTATGTAGCATAAAATGCCTTTAGTTTTCTTATAGACAAAAATAATAAAACGCAGAACTAACAGGTTATATCTTTGCCACAAAATGGTATAATGTGTTTTATCCACAGTGGATTTAATACAAAATCGTATGATGTATAATGTTGTGGATTTAATACAAAAATTGCGTATTTTCTCGAATTTAGTGCGCTAAAGGCCGAACGGCTGTTGCAAATTTTTATTTACAGACGATCACGATACCTTATTTTTACATATTGATGAGTAAAAATTGATTTTCGTTAATATTTCTGTCAAGTTTCGATTTCTGGTTATAAGTTCATTTCATACCCGAATTAATTTGTTTTTTGGTACAATGTTTGACAAATTCACACTGGCGCCGGGAATTGAATCAGGATAATTGCGAGCGGCGTCAGTAAACTGATTAAGCTAGTTAAAAGCTTTTATCCAGTTTCTTAAGAAACTTTGGGTCTTTTTTTAGCCCCCCCCCCGCCGCAGGTTGAAATTAGTTAATTTTGAAGGCACAGTTATAATTTTGGTACCTTTCGATTCTTTGTCGATTTTTTGAGTTCTTAATTTTTTAGATTTTCGATTCTTATCGTTAATCTGTGCACCGAACGCATTGGTTTTACCACCATTCTACGCAGCTCGTTAAATGGTGTTTGGAAAGGTATATAAACTGTTCATTTATGGAGAAAAATGTTTCCTAAAATTTTGGGTACCAATGGAACCCAAAAAATTGGCAAATATTGAGAACTCAAAGAATCATTGCTTGAAACTGATATTCTCCGAACCATTTCGTCGAGCTGAATCGAATGGTACCAGAATTGTCTCTGTGTCTTCAAAATTGACAAATTTCGACTTATATGGGGTTAAAAGAAAAAGCACAATAACTTCGCAAATCGTGCAAATACAACAAACTTGGAAACATACACCGCCCGACAAGATCAGATAACACAACACTTGCCAAAGTGTGATATTTCATGCAACTAGCCAATAAATTGTATATACATAACTGTAAAAAGTAAGCCCGTATTTATAGCAAACATCTCCTGTTATCAATTGAGCCGCATTTATTTACGGCTTAACTATCTAGCAACCAGCTTATGTCTTTGTTCAATAATGGCTGCTACTTGATTTAAATTTCATGAATAGTATAGATAAAGCGTCTTCTAACGGCGATGAAGCTCGTCCCATAGCTATATTTATATCATTAGCTGTTATTAACTCAATAACTTATATTAATACAGAATATTTAGGTGAACACAATCCGCAAAGAATTTTTTTCAGCAGACTCATGTATAGTTATCATTTGATACATTTTATATCCAATGGAAAATTATATTTTATAACTGTCGGCAAATGTAGCAACTTCGCTTAACGTTCGTCTTATGAACGTCAATGCCTCTATTATTGTATCACAATTGAGAATGAGCTAAGTGCAGTACACAAAGTAGTCCTACTTTTGTACGACAAGCTATCACACTTTTGTGTACATTCTCAATCATGCTTGGATAACGTGCTGTGCAACTGGTTACAAACGTGTATATTTTTACCGTTGGGAATATAGCCTAGGTCCATACAGACATTAAGGAAGATGCTATAACTTCCCATTGGCAAGCGACCTGAACTGTTGATACTTACTCGAAGTTTAAGGTAGCTTGACGACATGATTTGGTATGCGCAATTGATACAACACTTAATATTTGCTAGTTAGATATGCATTTCTGGCAGAAGACTATTCACATTTCATATACACATCATATATTATTAAACAATATACAGAACTACATCAAAGCTTTATTAACATGGCAACGATTTTGGCTTTCTGGAAATTGGTGGTTGACTATTTCATGCTGAGCAGGATCGTCGCGAGAGATTGTAGGTGGCACCAATGCTTTTTACCGACGGACGAGATAAATATGATTGATGGATATACAATAAAATTAATCCATTTAAGCTGTTATTTCACCGGGCCCCTTCACTTCTGAAGAGCTTGCGACCCACTTGAAGTCTAGAGAACTGAACACTGTACGCGTTTGTGTATCCAATTATTTAAACTATGACAGCCTGGGTTCGGAATACATTCCTATGAATTTTGTCGACATTAAAATATGAGCTGGCGTTATATGAAATGAGACAGTAATCATATACAATTGCACTTAATAAGCTGTTTCGTGCTTTTGAACAATTTTTACCTGAAGAGCTGTATGTCGTCTGACCAGTGAATCGTATATTTCAAACATATTCAAAACTTGTAATTTATTTCCAATCTTATTACGCGTGTGTCCAACTTCTTTGATTGCTTATCTTTATCTTAAACTGTTAATAGGTTGTATTACTCTCCTTTAGGCGATGAGCAAAAGAGTTTTAGGCTTTTGACTCTTCTGGAGAGAATGATAAAATTAATTAATGCAATTTACCCAGCGGTGCTGTTGTTTTTATTACAGTGATTCATCGTAATCGCAAAGGTTCCACGCGACATTCCAGCGTAACCGGTCGCCGACAACATCAAAGAATACCACTATTCCCACGAAGAAGCGAGAGTACAGGTACAACTTTTTGGGTCTTTTCGGTTATAACCCACAGCCCGAAAACGCTCTATTTTGAAGGGACAGTGATAATTTTGGTACCATTGGACTCAACTCGACGAGACGGTTCATAAAATATTCAGTTCGGCCGGTTTTAAGACATTTTTCATTTTTTGGGTTCGATGTGTAATGACAAGCTAAGTAGAATGGCTGATTCGGTTAAAGGGTTAACGACTTAGGCTTAGGCTAAGCTTAGGCTATTTGTTCGGCGCCTGCGGCGCCGCCAGGCATGAGTCAGTGCACCTGCCTGGGTGACGATCGACGCTCCGTGCCCAGGGGTTGGCGGCTCGACGCCTGAACGGATAACCCACCATCGCCTATGAGCATGTATTTTTATTAACCAAGTATATACCTTGATGTGCTTAATAAAATTAGAAACAATGAAACTAAAATTATATTATTTCAAATCTCTGCACCATTTTCAATGACATATATTACATTAGCAACGATTATTTAGGTTCAAATAGTATGACACAGGGATTTTCATAGCATTGGCAATTACATTTTCAAATTTTCTTCGAAACATGGAGTGAGATGTGATGGTTTTCTTTCCAGTTCTTTATATATAATTGAAAACATGAATTCCCAATTTACTACTGTCGGGCGGTGCCGGTCTGTGTTTCCCCAATTTTTTATAACTTACGAGGTCCAGTGCAGCAAGTGGAGCCAGACGTAGCGTCCCCGAGATCTCTCATTATTGCACGTATGCTATTCGATTTTACTAATTTGGTGGGAAACGAAGATATGTCATCATGGCGCGGATATGGGCACCCGGCCCAAGCTCACGGTCGAAAATCCTACACTCTTCTAACAGAACCATTGGGCTATAAAAATATACCTAGAAATCAAACAATATCGGTCTATTACAGTCTTTAAATAGAATTGTTTAGCATGAAAATTAGTTAAGCACGTCATAGCGAATACCTAAGCGTATTTAGATTGTGATACCGCACATATTGCTATATATTTACAGTAGCAGAGCTGTTTATAAAAAATTTAAGCATGCTGACTCAACTCGAGTGTTAAGTTTGTATTTAAATTAACTTAATCATTTTCTAAAAGTCACTACTCCACTGAAAATTTCTATATAACAATCTAGGGAAAATATTTTTCATTTCAGTACAATTGGTACTGAACAGGCGCTTTGCAGAAATTACAATTGGTACTGAATATAGAGCATTGCAGCCGTAACTTTCCATGTTGATACCGTAAGATAAATTGGGATAGATATAGAATTAGTATATTTGTATTTCAGACATAAAATTCGAAACAACGTAAAAATGGGTTTTCTTTGAAATAATTTGCGAATTTGAAAATTATATAGTATTTTAAGATGGATTCCGTCCAACCGCATGCAGCAGCCGTGAGAGTTCGGTGGATATTAAAGGTGACCGACGTGGTCGATCGCGATATCCGCCTTGGCATCATAGTTCCAACAACAGCAACGATTTGGTTCCAATGATAAGCTCGAACACCAGTTACCACCATCACCACAATACATCGTTCGAAGGCAGCAAAGCTTCAATGTCTAGTAAGTTGGACATGTAATTATCGATAAGCTGTACGGCCAATGTAAGTTTTAAGGGCGGAAGTGAAGTGTATGTTATGCCGTTCTCGATATACTAAAGTCTAAGCCTTAGCCTACGCTATGGTCTCTATGTGAGCAATATACTAAGAATAAGACTAAATCGGGGGCTGTAGCCTCCCGAACTCCCACTCTAAGCTATTCTTTTTTCTTAGGCTAAGAATTCGCCGGTGGCTGCAGCCTGCCGAACCCCCACTCTAAGCTGTTCTTTTTTCTAGGCCTAAGACTAAGTCGGGGGCTGCAGCCTCCCGAACTCCCCTCTAAGATGTTCTTTTTTCTAAGCCTAGAATTAGGCGGGGGCTGCAGCCTCCCGAACCCCCATTCTAAGCTGTTCTTGTTTCTAAGGCTAAGTCGGGGGCTGCAGCCTTCGAAACCCTCATCTAAGCTGTTCTTTTTTCTAACGATATGACGTCCGATCCCTTAAGTTGACGTGGTCCGGCGCGGCAATATATCTACCATGGAATATGACGAAATTTAACTTGAATGTTTAGCAAAAAACCGTTGAGTTCAATTTCTAATTTACATTTTTAGGCAACGTTGAAAATCCAGATCGGATTAACTTTAAATTAATTTGATTTCTGATAAATATATTGGTTGTGTTTATAGCTTTAACCAATCCTTATAATACCTCGTGCATTGCATGTGATATGGCCAAATTTAACTTTTATATGCTTCGTGAAACCGTTGAGTTTAATTTTTAATTTACATACTTTCTTTTAGGAATTTGTGAAAATCCAGATCGAATTAATTTTACACTAATGTGATTTCTGATATATAAATATATGGGTTTTCGCTATTGTAGTTGTCGCTAATCCTTATAATACGTCGTGCATTCATTAACGGATCCAGAGGGCAGCTCGACTCCGTCAGATCTACGCCTGGTCCTCAAAAATATATAAAGAAAATACAAAATATGAAATTTGTCACAAAAATTTGTTGATCAGGGATGGCTCTAGGTCCATAGGCGTAGAAGGTCCGCCGGGTTTGGAGGATGGATTTCGGGGGGGGGGGGGTTATCAACAAGCTATTGTTTTCTTTTTTCCATTTTTTACCAATTTTACCACAATTTTTGCCACTTCGCACCCTATTTTTGCCAATAGTTTGAGTGGGCGGTTAGCGCACCGGCAGCCGGGGAGGAGGATACGGAGCCTTCAGGGGTTGACGAGCCCCCGTCAAAAATTCTTGGAGCCGCAACTGCATGCATTGCATGTGATATGGTCAAATTTAACTTTTAAATGCTTCGCAGAAACCGTGGTCAGAAACAATTCTCAATTTAACGGAAATTTAGATTAACTTTCTTGTCGGAAATGATGAAAGTGCCCATCGAATATGTTCTTGAAATATTCTTATGATTATTTAAAAATATATCATGTATATAGATTCCATATTTAATATCCATATAATGTAATGCCTTATGTGGCCAAAAAACATAATGAATTTTACACGAATATATGTGAGATAACTTTACTACACGTGAAATAAGTGTTAATGGAATAATTGTCATTTAAAACATCGATTGAAACAGTAAGTATGTACAACGTATCCAGTTACAGGCTAGCTATGTAATTTTTAGCGGAAAAGAATATAACAATATAATGACAAAATAAATTTCAATAGCTGAGCTGTCGACAACGATATCAATAAACAGCAGACGTTCTATAAGATCTAAGATGAATAGCAAAATACTAAAAACGTCATCGCCGAGGCTTCGCTTCATATTATAAGAATTATATATAAAATGTTTTTAAAACGTAACCTAAAACAGACATATAAGTATAAAACAATAACCACTTATTCTTTGTTTGTTTGTTGGTTGCTTGTGCAGTTTTAAATGAGGTATATATATTTTTTGCCAAAGGTATCAATATTGTCAACAACGCTTTCCCTCATTTTGGCTTGTCGGTTAGTTGTGATGATTTTTTTGTTCTTTTGAGCGTCTTGAACGGCCTAAAAAATGAGCATCGATCAAATACAACAACTCTCGATGCCTACGTCTTTCTCGTCTTGCAACAACTCCTGTTTTGAGCCTATAGCTCTTGAAAATACGACTCCTGTTTCTTTTTTCGTGTAGGTGAGGTAACACTTTTGGATTATGGCAGCAACAACATCGGACGGACACGACAGAAGAACGAATTTGGTTCTTCTTGTTGTAGACATTACAGGATATGTGGGCTGTTGTACTGTATAGATAGAGAGAGACAGTTCGGTGGTAAGATATGGTTGTTGTTGTTGTAATTGCTTTATTGTAGATTGTTCTTCATAAATTGTATATATATTTTTCTGATCAGAAAAAAATCAAGGGTTTTACTTTGTGGCGGCAGCGGCATTCGAATTCGACGTGTTTTTACATGGGGTTTCGTTGTCGTCACTTAGCGTACCGACAGACCGTATAGAGCCAGTCACATAAACGGCAAATTACGCTTTGTTCTTTTTTTTTGGTTTCGTTTATAATTATTAAATAGTTGTCGCCTTGAAAATAATAAGATTGACTGCCCTTAGAACGATAATACATTTATCTTTTATAGACATATAAATTTTGTTTCCTAACTTTTTGGTGTATATTTATTAAAACAGGAGTCATTTTTCTTTATTCTCTGCTATAGAAACATATGTAAAGATGCTATAGTTGATTTACTGTAGTACAGCAACTGGAAATTGATGCATAGCAACCTAAGTTGGATATTAAATACCGTTTTAATTGCTCGCCATTATTTCAGAGAACAATTGAAATGGTAATCATTAGTAGGTTCAATTATATATGAATTAGTTTGAAATATGCACAGCATGCATGCCGAAGCTGGATACAGGGAGACCTAACCCCCTTCCCCCACCCCCGAAGCCTCGGACCCCCTGCGTTCCCCCCTCCCTACGAAAATTTTACCAAAAATTGGTACAAACTGGCAAAAATAGGGGGCCTGCCAACCCCGGCTGTCCACTAAGAAGTCAGACCGTCACCATCAATGACATATATACATGTAATATATGTCACTATCATACAATTTCAATACAATGCAGTCTTTGTTCATTTGCAATGATACATCTTAGAGCTTACAGTTATTGCAGTGTTCCGCTTTTGAAAATCATTGATATGGCTTACGAATGAATGTTCATTAAACTCCGCATGCATAGTACATATTCACACTATTGGCAATGTTTGTCGTAGTTGCATAAATAATGTGCCCCTACTAACAACTTTTATATTTAATATACACCTATATTATATTGCGCGTGTACTTAATTTAAAGCAATGAAACTTGGTGAGACTGTGTAGCTGTTAAAACAGAAATTCCATAAGATGAACTCCTAAATTTAATATGTCCGCGACAAAAATTGTAACTACCGTTGGGCCTTTAATGCACTAAAATACGAGGACCATACACAATTTTTGTATCAAATTCCCTGCAGAAAAGAAGTGCAACCAGTTATACTATTTTGACATAAAGAAATAGGTCTGTAGTTGTGTGCCTTTTATTACTTTTGGCTATGTCAAATCTGGATGTTGCGACGTGGACGGTCCAAAAGAATTTCTATTTGTTTCAGAATTATATGTTATGGGCTTAAGATATTGACAATTTTTTAGATAGCTAGGCACTGAGGTACTGATTCTGGGTTTGCGTTCTGTCATTCCTATTTTTTAAAGCATTATTGACGTACATTTGTTACGGTAGTTGGGAATTTGCCCACTGAGGCGCTTAGTATGTACTGTGGAATTCACAATAACATATTTTGAGTATATTAATCATTTTCAAAACATACAGGTAATACTTAACATTAACGAATTATATTGTTTAGCTAAGACGAATAACCACTGGAGCCACCACGTTCTAAACAGCGACGGAACCCAAGTCAGAAATTCAATAATTATCACTCACATTTCCCATGGTAACGAGCAGTAGATTATAAAACTTTAATGAAATTAAATATTGATAAGGATTGTTACCTCAAATGTCCCGAAATTCATGTTTGAAAAATCAGTTGGGTGTTTCAAAACAAAATAGACAATGTTTGTGGATCGCAAATATTCGAATGTGGAACCAAGAGTGGGGTCTTTTCTTTTAGCCCCCTCCCCCAGTCCGAATTTGGTCAGTTTTGAAGATACAGAGCTGATTTTGGTATCAATCGATTCAGCTCGATGAAACGGTTCAGAAGATGCTCATTTACCCACATCCCTGAAAATTTTTTTATTGATTTCTTGAGGTCCCAGTGGTCCCCCCTTGTGAATCAAAAAATTTTTTTCTTATTAATATGGTCATGTTAGGTACCGTTCGACTCGGTTTGATGACAGAAATCACTATTTTATTGAAATCTAAGCCACCGTTAGAAAGTTATGAGGGGCCCAACTAACCCTCATGTGGCTACGTTATAACGTTAGAAAAAACAACAGCTTAGAGCGTGGGTTCGCGGTGCGAGTGCCCCCCGACTTAAGCTTAAGCTTTGTGTATGTCTCATGTAAGGACCGTAGCTTAGGCTAAGACTAAGGCTTAGGCTTAATATGTCGACAACGGCATGGCCTGCATTATATTTCCGCCCTTCAAGGTTACTTGAGCCCTTATAACCTTCTAATAATGGCGTAGATTTTAATAAAATACAACGTCGAGTGGAACGGAGACATAACATGACCATATTCCTAAGAAAAAAATTTTTGGGTTCCACTATTGGGACCTCAAAAAATAAAAAAATTTTTTTTCAGGGATGTGGGTAAAACGAGTATTTTCTAAACTGCCTCATCGAGCTGAATCGATTTATACCAAAATCAGTTCTGTATCTTCAAAATTGACCAAATTCGGGCTGCTGGAGTGGGGCTAAAAGAAAAGTAAAGAATAATTTATCTCCGTCACCGTCAGATTTTTACTTATGAAAATACTTCATTACTTCAAATTTATGTATCTTTTAATTGTGATATTTTGTTGGTGATCATAGTTTTGCACTTGTTGCAGCACTGGGCTGCATCAGTGCTATATAATAGTGTTTGGAAAATATAGGTCGCTGAGTTCATGACGTGAACTCTTGTTTGTGGTGTTGATCTCGAATCAAATCAAATCAAGTTACTAGCAAAACAGTTTTTTAACAAGATTATTCTTGGCATAAATGCATTTCATAACAAACTTTGTAAATATATAAATAATAGAACGGGGAAGAACCTAGCTCCACTTACGTCTGTTAATAAGTATTTCAATGACTTGCTGAGGAGTATTCTCATTAGTTGTTTTTTTTTGAAGATTTTAAGGACTGGAGCCGCAACAAAACGCTTTCCGTCCAATATATTGGGCGGATTGTTATACTCGCTAATTGCACGTATTGGGAATGCGTGGTTTAAAACATTGGCTTTTACTTTCAGCTTGTGATGTTTTCAAGGATTTCCAATGTGTTACTTACCTAGCTAGCTATGCAATCTTCTGAAGGGTGAAACTAGTTAGCAACTATAAAGCAACTTTTTATCAGCATCTAAGTGATCAACTAAAAAATTATGCGTTTCTAAAGTGGCTTTTATTTGACAAAAAATTGTCGTTAGTTGGTATATTGTTGCAGTTCAAATCAAAAATTAATCAATTCGTGTTTTCACGACAAAGTTTGTTACGCGGACTTTTAATTCAGATGCAACACGCCTATCAGGTGAAGAATCCACAGGCTTTGTCCGGAATACTGGAAGCTTTCTAAATGTGTGCCAAATCCACATACTTATAGAAAAGAAGCATAACCCATTATGCTACTTTACTAAAAAGATATAATCACCTAGTTGTACCTTGTACTACCTTTTTGGCTATGTTCAAGCCTAATTTTGCAATACCGGCGGTCCTAACGAATTTTTGTTCGTTTCTGTATTGTAATATTGTGGTGACTAGTATAATGCCAATGAATTATATAGCTAGGAATGAAGATTCTGTTTTTTGGTTTTGCCTGTTGTTTCTTTTTTGCTTCACCTATTTTCAATTATCATAAAGTCTAAAAAAATTTTACGGTAGTTTGGAATCCACCGACCTAAGCGCTTATTATGTACGATGCACAACTTGCTATTAATTGCAGGCATATTTACACATACACATCTGTTTTCTACAATAACCAAGCTATATTTTTTCATGCCACAGCGCAGGTATATGAATAAAATTAATCTTTTACCAACAAAACGGAAGGGTTCTAGCAGTGCAGTGTAGTGAACCACAATTTTGAAATTTTTCAATAATTATTAATCGCTTAAAGATTGTTCTTAGATTAATAATTGCTGTTGCTGATGTTGCAAAATTAAATAAATTCATTGATTGTTGTTGCACTTTAATAAATAATACAACTGCACCCAAACAAACAAGGAGTATTATAAACTGCGATGGAATCTTTGTTTTATTATGGCAGTTGGCACAAAATTTATATATCACTCGTATCGCTTGAATTGTTTAGTTTTGTTGGTGGTTCTTCCTGCAATTTTGTATTTCCAAAATTTATGACATAACAGTGGACTTTTTGTAACAGACTAAATATCTGCTTATATATCACAAGGTTTGAGGATTCGCATGTAAAATGCTAATAACCAACGATCTAGTACATCATGCACCTGAAAACCCCAGGTTCCTGGCCTGGGGTGTGGTGGGCAGGTGCCGCGGAGGTGAATTAAATTTTTAAAAGTTCATAATTTTTTTAGTTTTGTTCACTCTTATTTATTTTTGCTGATTTTCCACATTTATTCATAAAATGCATCCCTAATGTATTCGAATTTGTATCCATTTTCCCTAATTTTGATCATGCTGTCAATTTTCGTCAAATCGCCGGGGAAGGGTAGCCGTGGGTTACCGCCTTTGCACTA